>MIQA02001254.1:0-15968 GCA_001887855.2 Sclerospora graminicola | reverse complement strand
TGTCTCGTGAGTCTCGACACTTCGCATGAATATTGATTAGGTAGATACTTAATCACTTCTTAATACACTTTTTATTTAACTAAGTCCCTGTGTTCAATCTACGCGACAACGTCTAACTTGGTAGCTACGTCGACTGTTATACCTTGATAAAATAAGGTATAAGTTTCAACAAACAAGTGCAAGTATATTCAACATTATCGACTACGACTTGACTTAAGCTTAAGTTCCTACTGCAACATGGAAAAGGATACTTTTGAACAGGTTATGAGCCCAAAAGGTCACAATGTCGTCGACAGTGACAGTCGTGAAGAGAAAAAGGACGCAGGTATGGGTGCCGAAGGAGCGGAAATACTGAAGCTGGTTCGAGGACTAGCCGAACGGATGGAAAAATTGGAGAACTCAAGGATCAACGCGGACGAATATGGTTTCAACAACTCAATGAGGCTCGGTACTCGGATGCGAATGGCATCTTTCGACAGTACGCCCGAGAAGAAACCATACCAAACTGAGCACTGGAAAGAACCAGACGCGAAAAATGTTGGACCTACTCCACCACCGGCAGATTTTCGGTTCCCAGCACAACCGGTGTATGGAAACCATGGGGGTCAAGTACCACAAGGTGCACCAATGCAGCAAGGCATTCCGATACCGCCTCAAGCAGCTTTTCGACAACCGCCACAACAGATGTACCGGACACCAACAGCAAAAGACTGCAAACTTTCGATTCGAGTTTTTGACGGAAAGGAGGTCTACCGGGGACTCGGTGCTGGTTTCAAACAATGGGGAACAAGATTCATTCGACAAATATCGATCGCTGAATCCGCGTGCGGATACCTATGGAGCGAGGACATTAAGGTCGACCTCCTCGGACACTACCTAAGCGGTACAGCTGAAAGGTATTATCAACGTCAAGTGGATTCATGGTGGAACGAGTCACCAACGCTCGTTCACATTATGAACAAGATGCTAAGCGCGTTTAATACGACCATAACGCCTGCTCAATCGATGAAGTTGTTCACAAGCAGGAAAAATCCGAAACGCAGCTGGAACGAGCACTACCTATATATGGTAGCCGTATCCGAGGCAGTAGGAGGAAGTGAACCTCTTGTCCTGGAAAACATCGTACACTACGCTTCAAGTGAACTCAAGACAATATTAATGTCGAAGTTCGATCACACGAGAACAGATTTTCTCAGGCAGGCGGAACAGCTTTGCCAATTTGCGGCAGCTATCGAAAATGATGCTAGAGGATCTACAAGATTCGGTAACGACACCATCAATTACGTGGAAGACAAGCCCAAGGAAAAGAAGTGTGCAAACTGCGGAAGACCAGGACACGCGACTACAAAATGTAAAAAGACATCAAGGAAGCAAACAAACGCGCCTCAATCCAGCAACAAAATCGACTTTACGCTGGCAATAACAAGAAACTCAATGGTATCAAATAGCAATAACTGGATACTTGACAGTGGTGCGAGCATGCACCTTGTCAACAACGAGACCTATCTACGAGATGTAGAAAGAGTGAACGGCACGTGTTTTCAAGCAGATGGGCAAACTCTAAAGGTATCGAAGAAAGGATGGGTCCAAATACAAGTCACGTCAAACGAAACCATACATACCTTGAAGATCATGGAAGTATATTATGTGGAAAACCTTTCAAGAAACATCTTGTCGTACGGACTTTTGGAAGAAAAGGGATGCGAAATGGTGTACGTCAGTGGTCGGCGCGTGATGAGGCACCGTGACAGCAAACGTCACATCTTCGACATAAAAAAGGAGAACAAGGTACTTGCAGTTGAAGTTATAGTTGACGTCCCAGTAAAATCCGATCGGGACTCGATCATGGCGATCTTACAAGAAAGCGACAAGGAAACTGAGGGTGATACCGGGGTACAAAAAGGTTCCCTCATGCACTTCCATGCGCGGTTGGTCACCTAAATTACGATGCCGTGGAAAAGTTAGCAAAAGACCCCAAAAGTGGGATTATGTTAACGGATACCCGAAGACTCAACTGTTTGACATGCGCGCAAGGAAAACAAACAAAGAACCCAAGGTCCAAGAAAAGACAGTGGCGATAATGCGCCAACCGATCGTATCGGGGGTGTGATTTGCTCCGATCTCAAGGGGCCTATAACTCCGAGAGATAGATTCGGAAACAGATACATGATAAATTTCGTGGATTTCAAGTCAAATTACGTTCGTGTATTCCTCGCGAAGAGTAAAGACATTGCTGCCAAGAAGTTCGAACATTTCCTGGCGTTTTTCGAAAGGCAGTTTGATTGCAAGGTGCATATTCTACGCACCGATGGAGGTGCCGAGTATAAAAACCTTGACGGTTTCTGCAAGAGCACCGGTGTATCGCGACAAGTTAGCGAAGCAGGGAATCAATCAAGCAATGGAAAAGCTGAGCGCATGCATCGAACCATTATGAACATGGCTCGGTGCATGATATTCTCGTGTGGTTTAAGCCTGGCATTTTGGGGAGATGCCGTACAATACGCGGCCTACATTATAAATCGAAGTCCCACAAGCGCGAACGCTAGACACATGTCGCCCATCGAATTTCTAAGCGGACAAAAGCCGAAGCTTGGAAGTATTGTAGCATTTGGATCTCCATGCACGGTTTATAGAAATCCGGGGAAGAACTCGCTCGCACATAGAGCCCAGATTGGTCTTATCGTTGGGAAAAGCGAGGAAACCAAAGGTTTCAAGGTATATCTGAAACAAGACAAGAAAGTTGTGGTCACCCAGCACATCAAGAACATCGAGACACTGGACGAAGAACAGAACAAACAAATCCAAGTCGAATTAAGCGAAGACCAAGAGTTAGAAGGAGCCCAAGACCAAGAGCTACCGAAGGATAAACCGAAGAAACATCGAAAGAAAAAATCATGGCAACGTGAACGGCATGGAACCAGAGGCTACGTAAAGCAAACCACATCGGAATCAAAGACAGACGAAGAAAACAAGACCGATGAAGACACAGTTCCAGGCCTAGGAATGGTAAATTTCGTCGGCGAAGTAGACCCAAAAAACTACGCTCAAGCAATGAAGAGTGTTAACAAAATAAAGTGGATTGCGGCAATGAAAGAAGAAATAACGGCCCTCGAAGACAACAAGGTATGGAAGATCATCGAAAAGCCAAAGGACTGCACGCCACTACACACCAAGTGGGTTTTCAAGACTAAGACTGACCAAAATGGTGATATCGAGCGTTACAAGGCAAGATTAGTGGCATGCGGAAACGAACAGCGTTTCGGCATTGACTACACATTGACTTTCGCCGCCGTCATTGAAATGGGAACGGTGAAATTGATTCTCGGTTTGGCGTGCAAGTGGAAAGTTCCCGCGAAGCACGGGGACATACCCAACGCGTACGTGAAAGCTTACGAGGACGAACATGATATATACCTACATATTCCGAAAGGTATGGAGTTCAACGAGGGTATTTCAAGTCAACCAACCTCCTCAGAACAAGTTTTGAAACTGGAGAAAACATTGTATGGACTCAAGCAAGCAGGGAGACTTTGGAATCGATTACTACATGCAAAACTGGTTGAGCTAAAGTTTTCACAGTGCATGACGGATATGTGTCTTTACGTACGGTCAACGGATGATGATACGGTGATCGTGGGAGTGTATGTCGATGACCTATTGGTAACTGGAACTAAAGAAAGCTTGGTGGACGATTTTTTCGAAGATATGAAAGTCTTGGACATCAAAAATCTGGGCAAAGTATCAAAGTTTTTGGGAATGCGGGTATCTTACGATGAAAACTCAGGATACACACTAGATCAAGAGGTGATGATTGACGGAATACTCAAGGATTTCGATTTGGAAGACGCCAATCCAGTAAAGGTTCCCATAAACCAAGAATACGAAGATTTGAACCTCGGAGAAAGCGAAGTCTTACCAAAAGACGGAAAAGTTTCAATTAAATCTTTTCAATCGCTGGTTGGAAGCTTGTTATGGATCTGTCGGTGCACAAGACCCGACATATCTTTTGCAGTACACAAGGCGACTAGAAGAACTCATGCGCCAAAGCAAGTGGATTGGAATTTGGCTAAGCGAATCGTAAAATATCTCAAGGGGTCAAAACATATGAAATTACATATGGGAACCTCAAAGAATGCAAACTCAAGCACAACCATCAAGGCCTACAGCGATTCTGATTACGCTGGATCGAAGAACGATCGGAAATCAACTACCGGAGGTGTCGTGCTAATGGACGGGATGGTTCTAAACTGGATTTGCAAGAAACAAGGTGGTGTTTCGCTGTCTACAATGGAAGCGGAATTTTATGCGGCTTCAAAAATTGAAGTGGAAATGTTGGGTTTCCGTGAATTAATTCAAGAAGTTGGATTAAAAGTCGAGCGTCCTATGGTGTTACTTATGGATAACCAAGCTGCAATCAAGATGATAAGCAGCATGGAAGAAAGCTCAAAAATGAAACATGTTGATATACGATTGAAGTATATTGTTTCGAAATTAAAGGACGGTGAAATCGAAGCTAACTATGTTCCTACGCAAGATATGATGGCAGATTTGCTTACTAAAGCACTACCATATCCAAGACTAAACGAGTTACGCTCTGAAATTGGTTTGAAGTGATGGCCGATTTCGTTTCAAGAAGGAGTGTTAAAAAGTGAAGTTTTACGGTATATCGGTATTGTTAATTATTATGTTAGTTACATAATGGTTACTATTACGGTACTACTTTGGAGCACTTTTTTGAGAGATTTACGGTACTTTGCTATTTTTAAGTAAATTTGGGTGAAAAGTATTCGGACCATAACCGACTTTATTTCGAGGTAACATTAGTGTAGGTTTTAAAACTGCTTGCACGTGGTCTCGTGAAGTCTCGACACTTCGCATGCATATTGATTAGGTAGATACTTAATCACTTCTTAATACACTTTATATTAACTAAGTCCCTGTGTTCAATCTACGCGACAACGTCTAACTTGGCACCTACGTCGACTGTTATACCTTGACAAAGTAAGGTATAAGTTTCCACAAACAAGTGCAAGTATATTCAACATTATCGACTACGACTTGACTTAAGCTTAAGTTCCTACTGCAACATGGAAAAGGATACTTTTGAACAGAGTTATCAAGTGCTACTGCAGTTGACGCTGCAGCGAAGCAGTTGGCGAACGAAAAGAAAGAAATAATCTTAAAGGATGGCCACGACCCGTTTGTAAAGGACGAGAATGACCCGATTAAGTGCAATGCTTTGCAGAGTTCGTTGTGGGAAGTTAGCACGATGAAACACCACTACAACGCGGACGTCGCTTTGAAAGGCGCAGATGTTTCAGGAGAAATTGCGCCACCAATTCATTGATCTTGATGAGAGCATGGACATCACGTACAAAAGTCTATTTGACAAGCAGCTAAAGCGTAAGGAAAAGGGCAAGGTTCCACTGGAATTCCAGCATGTACAGCACTATTTTCGAAGGGCGTGGATGGTCCCGAAGACTGCGATATATAGGTAGAATGCAATATATTTGACCACGTGTTTGAGCTTTAGAGTACATGTAGTTTGCTGCATGATATGTTCAACTCCCTGGAGTACGTTACTACCGTTCAAAGTGAAAAGGTTTTTATATAAAGTGGAAAGAAATAGAAATTAAGCAATAATAACAAAAGCTTGGCAATCAAGTGGATAGAAATAGAAATCCATGAAAAATCAGAAAAAGTTTTGAACGACTTTTAATATACTAAATTAACCTACTTTTTTTCTTTATAAGGTGCTTTTTTCTCTCGTTTAATTCGATGAGCCTTCACTGCATGAATGCACTAAATGCGGCAGCACGTTTTGAGAACATGAACTATGGTAAATAAGTCATGTTTTCAGCTCTATACATACTTAAGCATCAAGTTGCACTGAGTATTAAAAAATATACATATTGCACATCACTCGTCACTCGTTTTGTCTATCGTTGCAAATTAATTTGGTCACCGTAGGATGTATGACAAAACTGAATATGAGACGTTACGTGACAAACATACAATGAGAATAGGCTTCAGACGTTAAACATGCTAGACATATTGCAAGTAATATAGGGAGCGACTAGCCTTTTTGATACGTGCACACCCCTGTACCATAAAGTAGGTACAATGTCCCGTTAAGAATGAAGTCATAAGCAGAGCAGCTTTGCATAGCTTTATTCAAGGCGTGGGTCTCCTTCCGCTAATATCTATGATTTTGAAGACGCTCTTGCTAAATTTGAAAGAGATAAAAAAAATGATACAGGTCAAGAAAACTTAGTTGATGCATAACCATTGAACACTTGTTTTAAAAGTCTTTGATGACTGGCAATGAAATTGTACCAATACAGATTCAGGCAGACTCTAGAGATGCGACTAGCCTGTGTATTACTAATTGCGTGCTGGTCAAAATCTGACTCGGCGTTACAGAATTGTTATTCCTTGGCAGCCTACCATCTATTCCGTCCGTACTCGAAACACTCTTTTCCTATTTCAATTAAGATATCCAGATCGCCCGGACGCAATTGTTTAAGCTATAGGTCTAGGTCGTCCGAGTTAAAAAGTTTTATTTTCATAGCAAGACCATCCAGCAACCTATTATCAAACAAACACATAGCGAGCATAAAATCGTTCATTCTTCCAATTATGTGTTTCTTCTTTATTTAAAACCAGATGCAGTTGAACAACATCTAAGCTCAACCTTTAACATACTTTAGAGGATTGTAGTTCATTACAGAAGAGGGTCAAACAATTTACAGGTAAAATGGAAGCATTACAGCATATCGAGATTTTTAGGAAGCTTTGGTTTATTAATTTTCCTTAATTGATTTCTTGATGGCCCTCGCAGCTCTCAGCTTTTGCATTTTTGGCGACTACACCCCTTAAGTCTATCATTTGAGCGCCTAGTAAGCACCAAGAAATTAGCTTGATGCAGGTCAACGAAGAGAAGATATTGTTAGCTTTTGAGGTAAAATCGTTGGACTCACTTTTGCTACAAAGACGGCTAAAAATAACGGTCCTGTTGCGTCACCTTCATTCTTTAACGGAACACTGTACCTACTTTATGGTACAGGGGGTGTGCACGTATCAAAAAGGGGGTGTGCACCTAGTGGCTCCCTAATAATATTACCGGGTATTAATATTTAGGACCCACTAGGTGCACACCCCCTTTTTGATACGTGCACACCCCCTGTACCATAAAGTAGGTACAACGTACAAAGTCATAAGCAGAGCAGCTTCGCATAGCTGTATTTGGCGGGGGCTTCCTGTAACTCGATCCCACTAATATCTGAAGACGCCTTGCTGAATTAGAAGAGATCGTAAGAAAGTTAAGAAAACTTAGCTGATGCATAATCATTTATTTTTGAACACTTTTCAACACTGGCATTAAAATTGTACCAATATAGATTTAGGCAGCCTCTAGAGCTGCACTTGCGTGCTGGTCGAAAACTGATTCGGCGTTACAGAAGTTATTATTCATTGACAGCTTATCATCAATCCTTTAAAAAAGGTCCGTATTCGGAACCCAAACGCATTTTTTCTGTTACAATTAAGATATCCAAATCGCCCGGACGCAATCGTTTAGACTATAGATAGAAAAACGACAAGATCGTCCGACTTAAAAGTTTTATTCTCAATACGGAAAAGCCCAGACTGTTGGTGGCTCTCTCTTGGTTCAGAATTACTGGTAGCTAGATTGCTAGCATACATTGCAAGACCAGCCAGCAATCTATTATAAAGCAAGATACATAAGAGCCCATAATAATTCGTTCTTCCAATTAAATTTTTCTCCAGAACCAGATGCAGTTGAACCAAATCTAAGTTCAATTTTTAAACTAGGCTTGCGCCAAAAGCAGATTTACCTCCTAAAAAATCATAACCCAAATAGTTGCTGCAATCTTGCTTTATAATTGACGAGAATGCTACTAAACAAAAATTGATTTAGCTGGGTTCAAAATCCCTAGTAGTTTAGTTACAATTAGGTAATAAAAGCATTAAATCGTATCGACTCGATAAAAATCAGAGGAAAGAGCAGAAGCTTTGGCTCAATAACGTGCCTTAATTGATTACTTGACATCCCTCGCAGCTCTTAGCTTTTGCATTTTTGGTGACTACACCCCTTAAGTCTATCATTTTTTGAATGCCTGATTAGCACCAAAAAATCGTCAAATGCAGAGAAGATATTGTCGGCTTTTGAGGAGAAATCGTTGCACTCCCTTTGGCTGCAAAGACGTTAAAATGACGGACCTGTGTGTATGTCATATACTTCGAGGTAGATATTTATTTCTTCATTATATACGGTACGCTGTACCTACTTAATGGTACAGGGGGTGTGCACGTAGCAAAAATGGGGTGTGCACCTATTGGGTCCCTAATATTTATTCTTCAATACATGTACTTTCCACTTTCGTATAGGAACGAGTGAGTTGCTTACATGTTTTTATATTCACGTGTCTCTGATTGATTGATTCAGCCAATGCGACCGGGCTAATATTCGTGAGTCATTCTCGAATTTTTCGCCGCCATGAAACGTAAGTGGTTTGAGCTCGTGGGCGAAGATGGCAAGGCCAAGGCGGTAGATTTTGTATCTACGGATGTCGACATTGTTGCTGAGTTTCGAAAGGCAGTGAAGGAGGAGTTCAGGGACAGCTACCTTGCAGGATCGCTCCACCGGATCTCAAAGTCTTCGCAAACCGTGTGGCGTACGAAGCAAAGCAAGCGTTGAAAGTGGATTCGTCGATTGGCTCGTTTGGTGGTTCAGTGAAGGAAGCGCTCATCGTGGCAGTGCCGACGCAGCAGTCTCGTATATCCCCCGTCTCACTGGTTGATGCGCAAGAAACAATCACTCATTCATTCAACTCGCAGCTTAAGTTTCTGAGAAAGACTACCGGAGCAGTTCCTTCGGTTTTTCGGACTTTTCGATCAAGTCTCGTCAACGATTTCATCCATCTTCTATTCCCTACCAGCGGAGAGTATCGACCATTGTTATTCATCCGAGCGCCACCACTATCGGGAAAGAGCGCCCTTTGTGATTTACTCTGCAATCGTCTCGTGCAATCGAAGCCAGGGCTGCTTGTTGCGCGATTATTAGCCAATGAAATGAAGTCAATGAGCCTGTCGGATTATTTCAAATCCATTTACAAGTGTGAGTTGAGCGAGTTTTTTCGGGGCTTCAACTGTGAGCGTGTGATCTTTATCGATGAGGCGCAAATCACCTATGACGACGAGTATCTATGGTTGGGTCTGTTGAAGAATTTGTACGAACGTCGATACGAAGGCCCCAGAGTTGTGCTGTTTTCATCGTATGGAAGCTTCGATCCGTATGGTGGACACGAACGCAGCGGAACACCTATTGCCATTGAGTCGTCGGATACGTTCGGTTTATTTCGTAGAGACACCAAGCTCGGGCTCGAGCTTTCTCGAGTCGAATTGGACGAAATGATTGGGGAGAGTGTCGCTGCAAAGGTTGGAGACCTCATCTGGGATCTCTGCTCAGCTCATATAGGGATTGCACATGCTATCCTCACATTCTTGGACGAACAGTTCAGAAACAAGCCCCCTGAACTTATCGATGCATCGGGCATGGAATTGGTGCTCCGCTCGGCTGGCTTGCTAGAATTCATCCAAACAAAGCGAGGAATTCCAACAGTTTATGCATTTGACCGCGTAGTGCAAAATCATGCTTTGTCGGCCGAATCAAGACTGAAGATGAGTCAAGTGATGCATAACGTTGCATGGGGAAACGTACTTCTTTTAGAGGATGACGAGAGAACGCCTCGTAGTCAGCCTGCGGTCGAATTGCTGACCAGATTTGGCTTCCTGTACGAAGGCGAGAACAAGCAACTCCTCTTCGCATCAAATATGCACCTGAAGATCTGGCTGTATTCAAACCGAACAGATCCAGTGGGGTACATGGTATCGGATATCTCGCATGACGACTTTGTTGTTGCTTGTGTGAAGCGAATGAGTGCTTCACGACTGCAGCATATTGCTTGTGGAAATACCAGAAGTACTAGTATTGCTCGAGAGCGCCAGATTCAAATGGAGCTATATGGTGCCACAGTGTCGTGTTTGCCTCGAGATGTGCTGGTCACTCCAGAATGGCGCACAAACGGTGGGAAAGGATTTCTTGACTTGGTGATAATTCGTGGCTCGAGCATCCTTTGGTTCTGGGAGTTGCTTGTGAATGATGATGATGCTGTCGGCCATTCGAAACGATTTGAAACTGGGGCCAAGTATCATGGGAGTCTTACTGGAAGTTCCAGGTATGTGCTACTTGACTTCCGTCAGAATAAGGGCGTTCGACATGAGAAGCTTGGTTTTTGTACGTATCCTTTGTGGATTCGTTTACCAAAGCACGGATTTTTGGGCTCGGCAACCCCGCAGTTGAAGTTGAACTGTCAAACTAATCTTAATTATTTTCGCGCATCAATCACTCGAGTGGTTTGCACAGAGGATCTCCCGTCGTGCGCGATTGAAGATCCAGCATTTTCCGGCGCCTGACCACGTTTTGATCCATGCAATTTTGTTATTTAATATCTCACTAAATGTGCTCCCGAAAAAACCAACAAAACGATTATCGCTTCATATTTATTATTCTTCCTTCCTAGGAAAAAGCAGCTCTTATCTACGAGCTAGCTAACACAGTATAGCTTATGACCTCCCCAAAGTTGGATGGAGATGCAAAGTAATTCTTTTTTTATTTCCTGCATGTTAAAAGTGGACAAAAGACGTGGAACCTATCACACGTGCAGGCCCAAGAGCACCAGTCTTGGCGACAAGCGACGACAAACAGGAAGAAAACTTGCTCAACTAACTCTCACGAGAGTCTTCAGGTGGGTGGTATTAGGTATACCAAATAGACAATTGTACCGGATCAAAATAATGGACTAAATTGAATCGGATAGCCCGGATGTGACGGGAATTTGAACCAAATCAGGCGCTGCATATCCTCGTTAAGTACTCTGGGTCGAGGAGACCATCGTCCTGGCGACAAGAGACCATTACTCGTAGTAAAAACAGTAGTAGATGTGGTATTCGCGAGAAGATGGTGGCATGTATGGAAGCCAATCCTGATGTGCGTTGGCTGAAGCATATAGTTTTCATCTTTATACTCGATGACTATAACTACCAAATGTGTAGAGAAACACCTTCTGAAGCACTACGCGATCTCTCTGAAGAAATCGCCAAAGAAGAGAGTGATAGTAGCAGGTACTTGTTCTGAAGTTTGATGAAGGTAAAATTTTAAGCGGTTTTTGCGCGCAGTGCAAAGCGCGGCGGCGACATGGGACCATTTCCGCGCGGAAAGATGATTCCTGCTTTCGAGAAAGCTGCGTTTGCTCTTAAAGTTGGCGAGCTAAGTAGCTTAGTAGTGGTATTCATGTTATTCTTCGTATTGCATGACTGGAACTGAGTCAGGAGAACTGCGCGGTTTAGAACTGGTCTAATGGCAAAGATACAGACTGTCTTTTATCTGCACCAGGACTTAGCTGCATCAGTGTTTATTGCAATTCTGCAGTTAACAGCAGGGCGTTGTGATGAAAACTTGGTGTATTACTAATACCGTAATACTCTAGGGAGTTGAACATATCACGCAGCAAACTACTCTAAATTTCAAACACGTGGTCAAATATATTGCATTCTACCTTTATTTCGCAGTCTTCGGGACCATCCACGCCCTTCGAAAATAGTGCTGTACATGGCTGGAATTCCAGTGGAACCTTGCCCTTTTCGTTACGCTTCAGCTGCTTGTCAAATAGACCTTGTACGTGATGTCCATGCTCTCATCAAGATCAATGAATTGGTGGCGCAATTTCTCCTCAAGCAGCCATCTCGGCTGCGTTGAATGCACCATTTCGGTGATTGAGCTGCAGGCATTCTTTATGGCGCAGAATTAAATTGTATACCATCGGGAGAATGAACAAAATAGCGCCTGGTTCGGCCATCAACGCACTGTGTGACAATCTTTTAGCGAAAGCGGCGACCGTGTATGCTGACAAGTGAGTAGACGAGAGGAAAAGGTTCAGCAATCCAAAGAAGCGGTCGCGTTGCTTGGCCGAATACAATGACGGGTCGCGTAGCAGAGCATACAGCTTGTAAGTCGGGCGAGTCAAAATTGTAGTCTTGGAGAAAGATAAACAAACTGTCTAGTGCTAATAAACTCGTGACACCACTAATGTTGTACGAGTCAGTAAGGAAATCTGCCTATAGCAATGGATTTACAAGATGCGGCATGATCTCGTCTGGCATGCGCAATTAAACTTTCTTGTATACATCCTGCGGCAGCTTATGGCGCAGTACAGCAATCCAAGCCAGACTAAAAACATATCAGTGTTGCTATCATTGCGTACATCTCTTGTTTCCTTTATCTTTTTCGTCTTCGAATCAGCTGGCTATACATGATATCTGCACAGAATGGAAAAGTTTTTTTGAAATTCAAGCTCAAAAATTACACGATTGTCGACGTCAACCACAGCCTTTGCCCAATCGCTGCTCGAGGCTTGGTCGTCGGGGTAGCGAAGCAAATTTCGTGTATTTAGATGCGACTACCAGCGACGGATTTAGCTGTCTGCTAATTTTACCAACGCTTAATTGTGGTTAAATTCGAATTTTGTGTTAAACCGAACAATGATTTGCTGACAGAATTATGCTCGCAATCCATTTGAAACGCACATTAATACTTGTCATAAATAAAGTTAATTCAGTGGTGTACACTGATAGAACACTCAAATCCGTTTTTACGAATTCGCTTCGAACTGATTAGAGACACCATGGTGCGTGACTGAAGATCCTCTGTGCTGATCACTTGAGTGATTGATGCGCAAAAACACCACTAGTTGAGGTTAGTTTGACAGCTCAACATCAACTGCGGGGTTGCCGAGCCCAAAAATCCGTGCTTTGGTAAACGAATCCACAAAGGATACGTACAGAAAACCAAGCTTCTCATGTCGAACGCCCCTATTCTGACGGAAGTCAAGTAGCACATACCTGGAACTTCCAGTAAGACTCCCATGATACTTGGCCCCAGTTTCAAATCGTTTCGACTGGCCGACAGCATCATCATCATTCACAAGCAACTCCCAGAACCAAAGGATGCTCGAGCCACGAATTATCACCAAGTCAAGAAATCCTTTCCCACCGTTTGTGCGCCATTCTGGAGTGACCAGCACATCTCGAGGCAAACACGACACTGTGGCACCATATAGCTCCATTTGAATCTGGCGCTCTCGAGCAACAATACTTAAGGTATTTCCACAAGCAAAATGCTGCAGTCGTGAAGCACTCATTCGTTTCACACAAGCAACAACGAAGTCATCATGCGAGATATCCGATACCATGTACCCCACTGGATCTGTTCGGTTTGAATATAGCCAGATCTTCAGGTGCATATTTGATGCGAAGAGGAGTTGCTTGTTCTCGCCTTCGTACAGGAAGCCAAATCTGGTCAGTAATTCGACTGCAGCCCGACTATGAGGCGTTCTCTCCTCATCCTCTAAAAGAAGTACGTTTCCCCATGCAACGTTATGCATCACTTGACTCATCTTCAGTCTTGATTCGGCCGACAAATCATGATTTCGCACTACGCGGTTAAATGCATAGACTGTTGGAATTCCTCGCTTTGTTTTGATGGATTCTAGCAAGCCAGCCGAGCGGAGCACCAATTCTATGTCCGATGGATTGATAAGTTGAGGGGGCTTGTTTCTAAACTGTTCGTCCAAGAATGTGAGGATAGCATGCGCAATCCCTATATGAGCTGAGCAGAGATCCCAGATGAGGTCTCCAACCTTTGCAGCGACACTCTCACCAATCATTTCGTCCAATTCGGCTCGAGAAAGCTCGAGCCCGAGCTTGGTGTCTCTACGAGATAAACCGAACGTATCCGACGGCTCGATGGCAATAGGTGTTCCGCTGCGTTCGCGTCCACCATACGGATCGAAGCTTCCATACGATGCAAACAGCACAACTCTAGGGCCTTCGTATCGACGTTCGTACAAATTCTTCAACAGACCCAACCATAGATACTCGTCGTCATAGGTGATTTGCGCCTCATCGATAAAGATCACACGCTCACAGTTGAAGCCCCGAAAAAACTCGCTCAACTCACACTTGTAAATGGATTTGAAATAATCCGACAGGCTCATTGACGTTCATTTCATTGGCTAATAATCGCGCGACAAGCAACCCTGGCTTCGATTGCACGAGACGATTGCAGAGTAAATCACAGAGTGCGCTCTTTCCCGATAGTGGTGGCGCTCGGATGAATAACAATGGTCGATACTCTCCGCTGGTAGGGAATAGAAGATGGATGAAATCGTCGACGAGACTTGATCGAAAAGTCCGAAAAACCGAAGGAACTGCTCCGGTAGTCTTTCTCAGAAACTTAAGTTGCGAGTTGAATGAATGAGTGATTGTTTCTTGCGCATCAACCAGTGAGACGGGGGATATACGAGACTGCTGCGTCGGCACTGCCACGATGAGCGCTTCCTTCACTGAACCACCAAACAAATCGATCGACGAATCCTCTTCCAAAGGCTGGGCATTCTCTTCGTCATACACTGCTCTGTTGGCGTAAATCTTCAGCTGGTTTGGTGCGAGATGGGCTAGAAGGTTTCTTCCTGTCGGTTTTGTGTGGTCATATTCTGCGTGGATTTTGTTTCGAAGATCCTCAAAATCGTTGACACCATCGGTTGACACGGATGCTGTCTGGGTATCCGCGTACGATCCACGAGTAGCTGCATCTATCAGCTGAAACCACACTTTCCGCGCCATCTTTTTCCTTTCTAATTAATCACATATTCTGTTAGTCTCATTACATATCGATACCTGTAGGTTGTGCAATCGCGGGCGACCGTCGCTTACGTGCTGCGCTTCCTTCGTGCTTCTGCTTGCTTTTGTGAATGAGAACAATCTCAAAATAACGTTCCGAATACCGCGTTCCGAACCGGTTCCAAAACAATGTCGTACTTAAGTACTTTCTAGAGCTGCTGTGGTGCTTCAATTCAATAGTGAATTGGCGAGTTGTGGGGCGTAAAAACTATGTAATGTTTTCCAGGCTTGATATCGCGATGGATAATAATATCCTGTTGATGTCGAAAATGGAGGGCACGGACACGACAAGAAATTACTTCCTACTTATGTTTACATGAGTGATCAGTTTCGTTGAAAAAAGCTCCTGAATTTCAGTATTGGCAACATACTTTCAAGTACTTAGAGGTCGTTGAAGAGAGACTACTTGATCTAGAGTCAATGGAGCACATTCAGATGGTACCGATGGAAGATGTGACGGTGAAAACAAAGTTCAGCTACAAGTGGAAGGAAATACATGCTTGCAAAAACCCGACAGGAAACTCGAAGAGTTGATGAAGAATCTTTTATGGTGGTTTTTGTATCTAGTGAGGAGTAATCGGAGGAGATTCTAGAGAGCAACGAACATGCTAACGATGATAGTGATACAGAGTCAAAGCATGAACGATTGGATTCATGTACAAGAGGTTCTTGATGCACTGACAATCGAGTGTTTCTCGTCAATCGCTGCTCCAATGGTAGGCTATTTGATTTATTTTTTTCGTGAAGTGTTTTAATACTTATCGATTGCAACCGGTATATGTAGTTGACTTCGTTTTACAAGTGAGGAAGCAGCAGGAAATTTTTCAAACGTGGTCGAGAAAAGATGAAAAAACCTGCCAATTGTTCAACGAAAATGCAAATACTGGCACAACGCTTTCGGTGGAAGCCGAAATTTCGAAAGGAAATTTCTTGCATTAAGCCGCTAGAACCGCTACGACAAGAAGAAGTACGGCAAAAAGCAAGAAAAAAATGTGAAAATGCGGCGAAAGCTACAAAATGGCGTCTCTCACTTGATGCCTGCCATCAAAATCAGTGCTTCTCGCACTATGGACGGCACCTGTAAGTTGCTCATAACTTTGATCCCACCGTATACAGCTTTTTTTGTGCTGATTTCGACACCTAAAGTT
>MIQA02001253.1:0-63119 GCA_001887855.2 Sclerospora graminicola | reverse complement strand
CTGACGCTGCGGTTGTATCATGAGATACAGCCGGATTACTCACAGGGTGATCAGATCCTGTGAGACCGCAGCAGTCGATCGACAGGTTAGCCCAGTCGATCGTTGGTTGATGCTTGGACATCCAAGGGATGCCCAAGATGACATCGAACTTGTCATCAAGATCGAGGACGATGTATTCGTCCTCGAACGACAGTTCGTCTAACTCGAAGCGTGTGCGAATCACACGCTTTGGTATAGTCACAGTTGCACCTGTTGCTAACCGGACTGATAACATGCTTCTTGGAGATTCAATCTCCTCGAAGTTCAACGACGTTAGTACCTCAGTTCTAACGAAATTGTTTGACGCTCCTGTGTCAAACAGAGCACGCATGGGGACATCGTTTCCATGTGGCCTAACTTCAAGGGTAATGAGAGGTTTCTCTTCACCCTGCACTCGTTGACAGGACATAGTCCCGTCTGGGGCTATTATCCTCACATGCCCGATGTCGGCATGCGAGATAACCCGTCCAGTAGGGCACCCCGCCCCTACTGGTTGTTCACGTTTTTTGCATCAACAGAGGGTTGCCCCTGTTGATGTCGCTTGCCAGCAGACTGTCCAGTCCGCTGACTGCGTGGTGCCGGACGCGGCGCCATACATTCATGGGCGTAATGGCCCATTTTCGCGCATCGATTGCAGCGAAGGAACTTCTTGTTTTTCGGTTGCCTCGGAGTCGAGGCGACCGCAACTGATAGATCCATAGGTTCTGGACCTCCTCCGCTCGCATTGTGACGCGGATTCGGGTGTCTCGGGACGAAGTGTGAACTTCGTCTCGATTGGAAGTTTTGGTTATTATTATTATTAACATGCTGTATTGGCGGCATGTTAAAGTCGAAAGGCGCTTGCGCTTTCCGACTAACCCCAGCATGCGCTGCTGAGCGACGCATGCTGAACTCCTCCCGGATGCTTTGGTCTATAGCATCGCTCAGAGTCTTCGGGGGAACCCGGTAAAGACTCTGTTTGATGGGACCGTCATTCAGTCCCTTCATGAAGGCGGTGACCTGCATGGCAGGAGGCACCGGTTCATATACAATATTTGACAATAAATATTGTATTTTCTGAGCGTACGCATGTAGGCTCAACTTGCCCTGCCTGAGTTCCATGAACTCTTCACGGCAGCTAAGCTCCATTTCTGGGGCTTCAAAGTTGTGCTTTAGCTCAGCTTTTAATGACTGATATGTCAAAAACGCAGTTCCATCAGTGGATCTGCAGCTCATCGCCCATGCCCTGGCGCGACCGCCTAGGCATGTGGTGGCGAAAAAAGCTTGTGAACGCGGGTCCACAATCTTCTGCGCAGTGATAGCACCCTCTACCTCTGCGAACCACCTACGAAGAGGTTCGCCCCCTTCGCCAGTAAAGGGCGGAATCCGTGCCTTTACTACTTCAACGCTCGCACTAGATGCGGGCGCAGTTGTTGTTGTCGCCGGCTGAGAGCGCAACAGAGCATGACGCACCTAAGGGTCGACATACAGTCTCTTGAAACGGTTAACCGTTTCTAGGGCATCCTCCGAGGATTTGCCACGGAGGAGAGTGATGATTTCGGGCCCTATGGTCCTAATTATCTCGGTCAATGTGACCAAAGCACTCGGTGGCCAGTTAGGAAAGTTTTCCATAACTAGGTCGTGCGCGAGCTGGCGCTCACGCTCACGTTCACTGGCTGTTGCCATGACAGCTAGTGGCTCTTAAACCTTCGAACTGCTAGTTGACTAGCGGAACGTACCAAAAGTGGTCGTTAGGACGGGCCACAAAGTGCTACAAGGTGTAACAGGGCTGCTGTTACGCGGCTTACACTGTTAGTTTGCAATGAGGAAGCGTGCAAATTGTGTTGGACCAAATGTAATTTGGTCCTACTTAGTTTACTTTAAATAAACTCAGATAAGGAAATAATTAATGTATTAATTATTTATCGATTCAGTATATATATATTAATATATATACACTTAAGAGACGTGAGTGCTAGAAGGTAAGTTTAAGAGTGGATATATTTATGGTTGTTTAGAGCTAACTAGTATAATTAGACCTAGACTAATCATAGTAACATGTAGTATAAAACTGATCTAATGATATTTTTATCATTATATGACTTGTCAGATTCAATTATATCGGAATCTGTTCTCAAAGGTGGATTATGACAACTTATAATCCAATGTTCACAATTTCATGTATTACGACTGAAATTGAACTGTGATATTTCTATTCAAATATCACTTATGTAATGGTACCCCATTACACTTCGACTGACGTGTCGAAACGCTCCGCGGGAGTCGCTGTCGTACGTGTGATCACCGGAGCTCCCTGCGTTGGCATTGCGACCACTAGGTAGGTACGTCCCATGCAGTTAGTCACTAAATAATGAGGTGTAAATTTGAACCGGTACGTTTGGGGTCGATAACCTGCCCTCAGGAAGACTGACTGGTTGGGGCGCTTGGAAATCAAGGAGCGAGAGATGAGACGAACACGTCCGTCTCTAACCAGTCAGCCACTCAAGACTTAGAGCATCTCCACCAGTGTGCTAAATCCGTGCCATATGCTAAATTTGACATGAATTTAGCATTCTTTTCCGCACCAACAGAGCTATACCCGAGCCAAATTTGGCATCTGTGGCTAAATCCCGTTAAATATAGCGGGAGATAGCATTCATGCGACATGGTGCCGGTGAGGCATTTTTGAACATGAACGCATGCGTCCGAACGAGCAAACATTAACACCGCTCCATTTCATTAGGGGAAGCATTTCCGTTTATACTACTTACTTTTACTTCTCAGAATGGCCACAAAAGCGAAGGACTCGCGTGTAGGAACTCGTTTTTTAAATGGCTGCCACATATTGCAGTGTCGAGATTGCTCTGTTTTACATCGATATAGCTCCAACTGTTGTGAAAAAGGCCCCTTAACCCTAGTTGAACTCAAGCTAAATATAGGATAGCTATAGTCAGGCCTCTTAAAAGTAGGTAGTGTGTCAAAAAAAATACAGAATGTATAATCCAAATATTTCAGAATGCCTATTTTGACAAGAAAATTTGTACTATTTTTACCCAAGAACGCACACAAAAGTGAACGTTGCCAAGCCCAAGTGGGTCAATGTGCTTGCGGGTTTGCTGCTTTATGTGTCACGTTTAGTATTAAGTTTGCATAGTCGGCAGGCTAAAATTGTTTATCATTTGAAAAACGCCCCTATTCTTTCTATTATATTTTTTCATGTAGTTCACTGATCTTCACTCCATATTACTCACATCCTCCACCACAATGTACCGTCATCTTGAATCACTGCCACAAATTCGGACGCATCTTTAAGCCAGATTGTAGCACAAAATTTGCTGGTCAATGCACCTATCTGACGCACGGGTAGCCTCCCGATGGATAAAGTGCTGCTGCATTGAACACGTCGTTTCCATCAGAATCCGGTAATGTGAACATAACTGATAACACAAGCATCAACACGAGCTTCAGCATGCATATCTGCATGGGCATCTCTACTGAGTGCCGATCAAAAGATGAAAAACCCATACCGTCCTTCGCGGTTCTAACATGGTACATACTTGGCTGGTTTATCTTGAAATCTGTATGCTGCAAGAGTACCTAATTTGCTTTTTCCATACAATTTTGGGCGCCTGCCTAATATGGGTTTGACAGAATACCTATTTTCCATTAAATTAGGTAGATAGGTAGTTCTACCTACTTTTAAGAGGCCTGGTTATCTTATATTTTAGGCTGATATAAATCCTGTGCTAATCCTTGTTGCTTTTCCTGTAGGATCGGGCTTGCGTGCAGGGACAGATCGCTGTCCTCTGACATCTTATTAGAAAAGACTGCGCTATATCACGTAGTGAGTGATAGTTCTCTAGCTTTGGACTTGTGCCAAAATTGGGTACTTTTTCAGGTTTGTTGCCAAAATAGGATTCAATCGTCAGTTTAGGGTAATGTGTGGTGGAGCCGATTTCCAAATCCATGACCGAAGTCGTGGGTGGAATCCGGATACCCACTGGCCCGGACGACCAACTATCGGAGGGGGTACTCCGTCGATCCTGATCAGCATCGGAATCAGATGAATCACCATTGTGGTGACTGATCTGATCCTCCCGGTCATCTGGCCGGTCTTCATGCTCGTCAGGATCTATGTTTAACTTCATCTCACCTTGTGTACCCGTCGATCGGGGCTGATTACACTCACTTAGGTGGACTCGGTGACGAAAAGGATGATCTTGATCAGGTCGGAGGGTTTGACCTTCTCGAGACGGGGGTGTCCTCGGGTGGAAATCTTCACCGGAGAACGGGTTGGGGTCGACACTTATTCAGTATCTAGGCGCTGATCAGGAAAGTTCGTCTGATCAGGCCAGCCAATGAGAGAGAGATATAACGAAACCAAGAAAATGCGATCAATCCACGATCTTCCACAGTAATCCACAAACGTTATCTCCACAAAACCTTTACCAATATTATTAACGTGTTCCAAACACGTGCGCGTTGCGGGTGAGGTTAGATCACCTAAAACAAACCCGTCGGGGGTCTTCCGGTAAGCCAAAATGCGTCTTAGCGCGTCTTAACCGGGAAATAGATGAGCAAGAGGGGACTAATCAACCCTGTGCTCCCAATGACCGCACACGTGGCGGAGCGACTCTTTGCTTTAGGGGGAAAATCTAAACCTGTTATTATATATGCAATGCCCTATACCTGTGTACCATACCTCAACTCATGCCTGACCTTTACTTCGAACCTATTTACTTCGTCGCACGGTTGCGTAACACTCTCTTGCCCATCCTGGCTGCACCTTCAAGCTGACCTGTACCGATTCTGCCCCGATCATGACCCGACTCTTCAGAAGATCTTCAACCCATCCTGATCTTCAACAAACGACCTTGAAACCACTTGAGACCTGCTCTTCAGCACTTGTTCACTTCATATATAGTCCGACCAAACCGAGAACTTACTTGCCCTTGCATATCAACGCTGATCAGAGGCTGATCGGCCCTGATCACGATCGCCATAGTGATCGACCAAATGATCAGGTGGTGATCAGGCTGATCAGCCCTTGATCACCTCGGGAACGCTCTGGGTCATCATCATCACGACTCAATTCATCTTCCAAACCACACTTCCGATCTTAATACACCGTCAGGACAACCATACCACACTGATCTCGGCTGATCAGGCCTTGCATCAGGCCTTGCCACATCATCTTCGGACCAACCAAAGGTTCACATCACTCATACAACCTGTTAATCCACCTGCCCGATCTTCATTCATCATTTGATCTTCCTTCTCCGGGCATGACAAGCCGATCAGGCTGTAACTTTGTATCATAGCCAGCTTCCACCAATATACCATTCAGAGATCGGCTGGTCACCTGCCCTTGGTGAAGGTCAAGACGCAAACACCGAAGATATAATGTGACAACATGGCAGCCATCTTCTTACAGAAAAGCCTGGTAAACATTATCACGTCAGGCACATTGAGAACAAATACCATTACGTGAGAACATTGGTACATGAAGAAAGGCTAAAGACTGAACATGTGCCGACAAACAATAAAGTTGCGGACGTAATGAACAAGGGGGTTAGAACGTGTAAAGTTCACGCGTTTCCGAACGATGCTAGGCGTCGTGCCACGCACGGCAAAGGCAGACGAACAGTGTCATGACAATCTATTGGAAACGATTAAAGGAAGCATTTACGATTTGCGTAAAAACTGATGTGTAAAGTTTTAGCTCTTAATAGTAGGCCCCGCCAGTCGCTGCATTTTAGGGTAATATTTAGTACTACTATTAAGTACTACGACCAAAGTCATTAAGTTGAAATGGCTACAACTAGTGACGAAACCCAGGCATAGGTAGACAAAACACGATGGAAAGAGCAAGTGGAAGTTGAGTTTAATCGAATGCTCCCGAGGTTGAACTGTCTTCCATCGATATCATCCCTGTGCGACTTCCATCTCAGAGTTCTCGTCTATGGGTCTATTTACAATGCGAACTGGGACTGTGCGTCCTTAACAGTGACAGCGACCAACTAGTTTACAATAGCGGCGACCACTACGTTCAAGGCTGCGACAAAACCTGATTTGTTTCGTGGAACTAGTCGACGAAAGCAAAATTATTGCGAAAAGTCAATTGACGCATGCGTCCGCTTTATACAGCCATCTGACCAATCGCAGTACATATAGCGACGAATGCCTAAACTCTTCCGTTGAGAACGGGCATAATTATGCAGTCGACGCAATAGTCATGTGCCAAGAAACCAGCTGTAAGCCTATAAGTACCCGGGTCTTTCGAAATTGTCGAATGAAATGACGCACTTTGAGCAAAAGCTGCATCATTACGGAACAGGATAAGTTTGGCTTGCACATCACATTTGAACAGGTGGTCGGTCATCTAGTAAACATTTAACACCATCCAATCCAGTTCAGGAATAACTATCACAGACTTTCAAGCCTTTACGAATTGTGTCATCGATTCTTTTTCAAAAACGTGTGTTTTGTAGGTATAGTACTTGAAGCCGTAATTTTCTACTAAAGCTCGAAGTCTTCTATCGACGCAAAAAAGTGAGGACATATTCTGGTTAGAAGCAATCCCCTCGAACTCTATGCTATCCCGCTGTCAATTCAACAGCTGTCAGAAGTACTGTTAATGTTGATCTGCATCGTAAGTTTTATGTTGTGTATATGGTCAGGTCTGGTATAAATATACCTGTTATAGATATACCAGACCTGACCATATACACAACATAAAACTTACGATGCAGATCAATATTAATTTCTTAAGCTTGAATCGCTTTTAAGGTCGAAAAGGTGCTACGTGATAGCTAGGAACAGACTTTGATGGTAAAGGACAGTGGATCCAACAAAGGTGTGTTACTTGTACAGGGTAATAATATGATATCACTCTGCTTAGGGGGTTTAAACTCGACTTTTCCTGCAATACGAGTTGCGTAATTTGTTAAATACATTGAAATATACATGATGCTGATTTCTTTTTTTTTGTTAAGTCAGCATATTTTCGCTCTGGTTGAGTGGGACATGCCTCTTCGTTGCAGTTAGTTCACACGTCCTGCACGGCCTCTACTTTCCATTTTTTGCTGCAATTCATAACTCGTGTTAGAATTTCCCCAAAAAACATGCAAACAACACCTTCATACTTCAAGTAAGAAAGACACATGGCAACAATTGGTCAGGCGTGCTGTTGTATCGATCGCCCATACCGGAACGCAGCTTTGATATATGCTGGTTAGCCCGACAAACCAATGCACTCATTTTCAGATTCCTCTTGTCGAGCCAAGAGCAACGAAAAACCATGAAAATATTTTCTCTTCCGACCACCATCACCTTATTGGCGCTTTCTGATCATGCGAATGCCCACGGATTCTGCAAGAAACCACGGGCTACGTTCAACAAAGGAATGTACACGGACTACGTGGCTCTAACGGGTCCAAGCATCAACAAAGCTTTTGAGGGTGGGATCTACAATCATGCTCCAATCGACAATGCCAAAAACTTTGCTGATCGTTGGGAAGCAACTGGATACAAATCGCTCGCCGAAATGTTGGACCCGCTGATTAATGGATGTGGCAACTCAGATGAAAACGCGGCACCCGTCGATGTGTCCGGCATGACGGAGATGTGGTGGGCAAACGATGACTTAGGGGAGGGCTTTCTACCCTCTCACAACGTACGTCTTTCAAATAATATTTTAATGCTACTAGTATGTATTTTGACTTTGTTTTTCAATGGTATAGGGTCCGTGTGCATGCTCAATGAATGGCAAGCAGATTTTTTTTGAGCTTGACTGCGCTTCGAAATTCAAAGGCGTCCCCGCAAAGATTCCTATTGATTTTTCACTATGCCAAGGCAAATGCATGTTTACGTTCCATTGGCTGGCGCTACATACAGCGGAGTGGCAAGTTTACAGTACGTTCGCCGCGTTAGCATTGTTGGTTTCTACTTCAAGCTTTAACAATTATTGCGTGGCTTTCTTTCAGAAAACTGCGTTCCTATCATAAATGGTTCGGGTGGTGGAAATTCTCCGGCTTCGCCACCTAACTCGCCAGGAAGTGGCCCACCCCAGGGATCCACCCCACCTAACGGTCCAGCACCATACAGCCCGGAGATCGCTCCTCAGCCTCCAAACAATGGCAACCCTGCGCCTCCTAACACTGGGGGAGAAGATGGTAACCCTGCGCCTCCTAATACTGGGGGAGAAGATGGTAACCCTGCGCCTCCTAATAATTGGGGAGGAGATGGTAACCCTGCTCCCAAAGGTTGGGGAGGAGATGGTAACCCTGCGCCCAACGGTTGGGGAGGAGATGGTAACCCTACGCCCGATGGCTGGGGAGAAGATAGCAACCCTTATGGAGGTGGTAACCCTCCTCCGCCTCCTAACAGCAATGGCAATGGCAATCCTGGTACTCCCCCATCGTATGGTTTCGGTGCGGCAGCTCCGGGGGGTAATGCCCCAGGAACAGTTAACCCAGAATGGGATGACCCGAACCAAGGTAACGACGACTGGTAAAAGATGTGAGAACAGTTTTAGGCGTACGATTTGTCAGAGTAGTGTACCTATTTGTATTAATGTACCCAATTGTATGAATTCCAAAGCCGAAATTCATGATGGCAGGACTGATAGACGTATCAATCGCTGAATCCACGACGACGCTTTCTGCAAACTTGCTCATCTTAGTTGGGATCAACGCTATAGGTACTACGAACCAGTGACGTTGAAGAGAAACATAAGCAACGGAAAGACGCATTGAGTCGAGAGGAAGAAAATTTTGCCCTTTTACTGTTTAAACTTATCGCTGCGGCTGAAGCATGTCTTAAAGTACAGGTCAAGATGACCGAGCGGTGCGTGATGGATATGTTGGTCATTAATCGGAGATCGCGAGCCTTTGTAGAAAATCCCCTGTACTGTATTTATATTGTACTAGTATGCGATTTTGGGTACTGAAAATCGTTTACGAATTGGGGACTGAGAGAACATTCACGCCTTACTAATGAAGTGATTAGTTCTTCCTTTGTCTTACAGTAGTGAGTGATATTATTTGAAAATACATGTGTTTATTACCTCTTCGCTCAATACTCTAATACTATACTAGTTTAGGGGTGCAATGGTTTGACGCTTCAATCCTTACAATCGATTCCTGTCTATCTATAAAAAAATACGTTAAATACGTATAAAATACAATGTATTGTGAGATTCATCCAATTTGGCTAAAAGAATAGTAAATTTGCCAGATTAAGAGGCTTATTTACATTTTGCGAACCTTATTTAATGAATAAATACGTCGTGTAACCCTCGATAATGTCCGTAACCCTCGATTTATTTAGCGGGCGTCCAAATCACAAAAAGGCAGATTTCCACAACGAGCAGACCGAATGCCGGTTCTGTGACAGGCATTCTGCGGCAAGACGTTCCCAAAACGGCAAGAAGCAGAATAACGAATGCTTTTTGCTTTGGGCGCCCTATATATTATTACCCATAGGCTCACCCAATATATACCGGTTGTAAAAACCAACCTGCTGGAATCTTTCGAAGCTACTAGCAGTTGGGATATTGGACTGACAAATAACGTGATCTTAAACGAGCAGATCAACGGCAAAACTCTATGGCGCCAATCGCATAGAGTACATCCAGGTATTGCTCATGTACTAGGGATATTGTTTTTCTCTAATTTAGTTGACAGAGCCCTGTTTTGGTGTTAGCGGCTTAGCTCGACCAATTCATCGGTAAGGCTAATTTTAATATCGACATGTCCAGCAGTTACGATTTTTGAGCAGCAAATGAAAAAAATAATCTGTCCACTGCACAGGTCAATGCTAATATATGCTTCGGGTTGCAGATCTAGGCATCCTGAGCGGTTCACCTATATCTGCGACGTTGGGCCATGTCCCGACGCTTCATACAGATGACGATAGTTATAATGGAAGATGTAGCGCTAATGTGGGCATAACTAATGTTAGCTGTAATGATGCATTGCAAGAATTGCGAGACAACACTTTTGATACTGTGTCATGTGTTGCTTTCACGACACTAATGACGATTATTACAAGCATTTTGTTTGATATAGGTATGGGCGTTTTCTCTTTTTACGGGCATTACCTACTTTTCGCTTGCATTGCTTTTCAAGATAACGAAAAATTCGCTCTATACGATTTCCAATGCAACGTTCCATCGGTCGATTGGTAAAGTCAAGGGTGGCATCGAATTTTTGATGCCTATTGAATTTTAAGTCATCCCAGAAACTGACACGCTCGTACTAAGATCTAACCGCTTAACAAGAGTATGCTTGAGGAGGGGCTAAGGCTACTAAATGCAGAGGACGAGACTTGAACATATCGCTGGATACGCGTCCAGTTGTTCGCGAAGTGAAACCAGATTCAAATATTGACGTGCTTAGGACGAAAAAAAAACCGTGTGGAGGTATAATTATCTTGCTGTAAGATTGGATGAGCTAGAAAAAATATTTTGGGCTCACTGTATGCTAATCAAATACAACCGCAAGGCCCAAGCTCAACTGAAGTTCTTCTTTGATGCTCTTAAGTCTAAGCAAGAACAATTGGTTGGGCAAAAAAAAACGAAACACACAAGTTTCTTTTGTAGAAAAAGGATGAGTTCTCTCTTGCCTCGACAATCGATAATAGCGAGCAAGGTGATGCTCAGCTATTGATATCAATCCTGAAAGCTCGGCTGGAAAAAATGAAGAAAGCAAAGGTGGCATGTTTGACAAGGTTTTGCTCATATTTGTGCGCGACTAACTCTTTTATGCCTTGCAACATGCAATAAAATTTATGTTAGTAAAACGATCATTACCGTTTTGAATAGCTCGTTATGATGGAGAGGATAATGCTGATTCGTTATCAGCGGCAACAAGTTGTCCGTGATTTCCACAAAAGTTACACTGCAGGTGGGTATACAGTGCAATTTATCAGGGAGCTCTGGTACCAATACTGGAAACGTTCGAGAGGAGGTTCTATTTGAGAGAAAGGTTCAACTCCTCTGCACAAAGGATTTGCTCTTCTACGCACTTCCTTAGGGTATAAGAGCAGTGTGATATACTCTACACTATAGATATGACAGACCTCTTTAAATCAAGTTACGGATAGATACAACACCAAAATATAGAACCCACATACAAAATATTGTGGGGTAGAACACATGAGGGCGAGTGGTTGTTAGCGATAGTGCTGTGTGCACCACGAGTGGAATTGGGAAGTACAGTCACACCTCCCAATGAAAACTTCTCTAACTGGCAAAAATCCTGTGTCTGAAGCCACAAGTCTCTGCACCAATCTGTACACTATAATTTGGTATGGGCGAGCGAATCCCTTCTTTTACTGGGTCATTTTTTAAGTGGTCACCAAAGTTAGGGAGTGTTTCGGGGCGTAAGGTATAAGATTGTAACTTTGTACTGAAATAACCCGAGACGGATAGAGATGAAGATTTTTGAAGAGAAGAAGCCTGCCGAGCGTGTGTTCCTCAAGCATGTGCATTAACTTTAACCGATGCACCGCGGCATTAATCTGCGCTAATGTAATGTGTCCCTGTTTTCCGTGATCAATGTTTTCGACTTACTTTAAAAGCACGGTATTATATTACGAACATCGGATGCCAAGTGTCTCTAACGCTGCACGAAGACCTTCATAACTTAATTCGCGCTCGCCTTCCGGTCCGGCCCCTTCAAATGCGACACGAAGGCGGGACGGCGTTACATCAAAGTACGGATCCAGCATATTCAACTCATCATGTCTCTCGATTTTTTTGACACATTGATAAAACTCATATTATTGCTAACATGAACATCGCTTGTATGTTCAGAGGTGGATGGAATAAAAAAAGACAATATTTTATCCACACTTAACACTCGGTTGTCTGGAAACTGCGATGGACTTCCACTGGAAAATAAAGCTTACGGGGTTAAAGTGAGAGCTAAATCACTCCGTGGAGATGCATCGTGTGTTGCCAAACTTTGAATCAGTGGAGTTTCTTCATCCACAGAGTAATAATCCATTCTACGCTTGGTTGACAACCTGACTTTTTTTACAATGGCGCTATCCAGTACCCTAGAAAGCAACCCGTTGGCATAACGAGCTCTCGGGACCAGAGCCGTTCTCGTTAAATCCATTCTTTATAGCGTAATTAGAGCTGCAAGGCAACGGCAATGGCAATGTCCAAAACCAAAAGAAAGCATAGCCATAACGTTGATAAAGTTCCGGCATGTCGTCGAAATTCATGCCATTGACACCGGACCAGGTAAAAACACACCATGAGGGTATACATGACATAATTCATTTGCGAGGCTTTTGCGTCGCAAATTTTCCGGTTTCGATTGGGATATCGTAAAAGTTCAAGTAGTTAGTACCGTATCTCATCCCCCATAGATTGCGTTTTTATATCTGGACCACTCGAATTTTCTTGGGTCGTGATAAGGAGGTGTGACTACCGGGACGCCTAACCTGCTTAATTTTGTGTGGACACCTCGTTAATGGGCTCACACCCAGTGGAGTTATCATTCACCGAAGCAGATTATCGGAGTGAACGACACAAATGGACAGCAGTATGTGCTACTTCAGCGGCAAGATAGCGTTTATTGGGATAGCATCACAGAGAAGCTTCCTAAGCAAGTCAAAAGTCGAGAAGCTACAACAGAGTCGCTCAAGGGCCACAGCGCGTAGACTACATGCAACATGCGCAAGAACTTGAGAACGACGCTGTGAAGAGTAAAAGGCAGCCATGAAGTGAAGTTCATTTGTAGATGAGCCTAAAAAGAGAAGAACATGTTTTTGATGTGGAATGGACGGCCATACACAGAATTATTGTCGTCAAGGTGACAGAAGAACCTAAGGAAAACGTTTTGAGCGCAAAGAAAGAACAAAAACCGACGGGGATGATGACAAACGTATTGTTTTATCAACTATCGAGAGTGGAAAGGGGAAACACAAAGTTGCGAAGAAAAATATATTGACGGACGATAATACTTGGATTTTTCTAATATCGGCACTGGTGCGAGCCGACACCTCGTCAAGGGAAGATTTTCTCGATGGTGCAAGAACGTGTGGTGAAAATGAAGACTTACTACTCCCGGATGGAGCAAACCTTAGGGTAACGAAAATTGGAATTTCATGCCTGAAGACAGAATTTTCGACTATAGTGTTGACGGAGGCTTATTACGCACTTAATCTAGCGAAGAATGTTATCTCGCTTGGCAGCCTGCGAAAGAAAGGGTGCACACCCAAGGACAATGGAAAAATAATGCAGATGATTTATGGAAACAATTTCCTTTTCAATGTGGAGGTGTCTGGTTGTGTGTTTACTGCTAGGCTGGAGTTAATGAAGAAATTAAGCGTCTCGCAAAAGTTCACGAAAATGGTGATGACCGCAGTACAAGAAGATAACTGTGATGACATGCAAGAAGGGACATTACATGGTATTCGAGGCACACCCGAGTACTGACCAGTAGATATCAATAACCACGACATATAAATGGCAACACGCCCTTATTTGAAGCATGTTTTTGCCTGGTTACATTTTTCTGTTCACTCGTTTTTGTGACTGGTGCAGAGTTGTGATGGCGCTTTGTGCAACGCACGATCCCAGTCGCTATCGGTCGATTGTCGAAGACGTGGCTTCACGGTTGCTTGGCTTGTCACGCTTTGATGCCGTGGCTGCCGAGTTTCAATCGATTGAGAAGATCAATGAAGCGTTAGATTGCTGTCTTCGTGGCAACAATTCGAGTTCTACGCAAAAGTTATGCGACAGGCCCCCGAGCTGTTTCCACGTCTGGAGCGAGCACAGCAAGCGAGTGTCTTTGGATCCGCAGGTCATGGCCAATTCGCTGAGGGCAAGACGAGCAGCAGTTCCTACACGCCTTTTATTGACTCAAAACTGTTGTACACTGCAGCCAAGAAAGAGACAAAGGTGAGCTCACACGAAGGCGAGGATGCTGGGCGCAGCAACAGTGCGCTTGACGCATGTATGCAGCGGGTAGAGTGGGACAAAGTGCTATCGTCTGCGGCCAAGCATGGTCCAGCATCCTTGGCAAAATACTTGGTCCTACGATGCTCACGATTATGTGAACATGATGAGATGGCGACTGTGATTAAAACACTGGCAGACTATGGCATCCCCTCACCTTGGACGCACTTGATATGACCGAACGACTGGTAAGCAAAACCCTTGGATGATGTCACACGATGGACGAGGATCCAGCTTACCAAGCTGCGTTACCAGAACTAGTGAAAGTCTTGCAAAAGCTAGTGAAAGACATGCGAGCAGCCATGGCCATCGAGTTGATTACAAGCTCTCGCGTCTAAAAGATGGAGCAATGGCTGCTAGTGACCCACTATTTCGTGGCCAACAACACGCGGCAAACACAGGACCAGACGATATAGTGGACAAGATCAGCATGTCGTTGTTCGATTCGTGGCGTTGCTTCCGGAAGCCAAGATGTTTTATCTTGCTGGTGCAGCAACGAGGAAACAAGAGTCTTTCAGTGCCACGTTCGTCTACTGGAATCGGTATCTTGACATGTGTGAAGCCATTGAGGACGGTGAGGCGAGTAATCTCGACAATACGGACTTTCTTGGCACGGATATTCCGTATCCCGTTGATTTTGCGGTTCCAGAGGCCCACTATTTGGCCGACGAGAGCGTTCGGGAAGAGATTTGGGACTGGGAGCTGACCATCTCGATGGATCAACAAGTAGCCAAGAAACTGCCCTTTAAATTGTAAAGCAACCATCTATGAAGTGACACTGCAGTGCCCGGAATGCAAAATTATGTCGGAAGCGTGCATCCTGACTGGCTTTTCGCTCCTGTCGAAGACAATTGTTCACTGTTGTACGTGCAAAGTCGGTGCGGAGCGCGAGAAATGGAACAAGTGGGTCAAGCAATTTGGTGGTGTGCAGCGCCACAGAAATGAGCTACTAACATTAATTCGCGCTCTCTTTACTTTGTAGTCAACAATTCTCTTGCTCCCTTGCGCTAATAATCAACGCTAAAATATATCTAATCTTCAGTACTAGTAGTGACATGCCTCCGATTTGGGTTATGTCTTGGATATAGATATCTATGGCCACACGACATTATTTGGAGCACTACAATGACGGCCTGAAGTCAGTATTCATGGTATCCCGTGGGAAGTAGTAGAAGGATTGAAAGTACAATCTATCATAGGATGGTTACGGAGGTTTTTTCGATGGATGTACTCTGGATTACTCGTTAGACCATTAAAGAAGATAGAAGACAAGTTTCAGAGAAGAAGTATAGATGACAAGCGGAATGGACACGCCCAAGAACAATTGCCTCGTAAAATTTGGAAGCATGATCACGTGCTGTCGGATTACCAGAGATGTTTTATGGCTACGTTCCAGTTAAAAAGTTATTACGATGGGTATGGATCACAAGGTGGGTGCCCAATAGATATGTATTGTAAGGCACCTGGGAAAGGGGTCACACAAGTTGTGTGGGGGTGTACGCGCGCCCAGAAGCTATGGACGCGTATATTAAGTTTATGGAACGGCTGGTGGGTCGACAGCAAGGAGATTCAAAGGCATTTTGCGACCAGAATATCGCAGAAGTATCGCAGATCGTTTGGAACGAATAAGAGTGAGATGTGGTCAACAAGCGCGAGCATGCAGTCGAGGGATGCGATGACTATGATGTATTTCGAGGAATACATCGCAACGCTCACAACCATTTGGGATTACTGTGGGCGAAAACGATAGAACAAATACAAGCAGTGATCGAGTTTTAAAACGCTAGACATACAACAAGGTTACGAGGCATCAGATTGCAGATATGCCTGGAATGTATGCACGACGAGATGCAGAACCGACTTTCTGATCGACGACAGATAATACCTCTTGATTCACAGGACGAAGAACGATCAGATAACGGGCTCATGCACTTTTATTGTACTTAATAATTAAATAGACTACGCTTAACAACAAAATAATGTGGGGTGTTGGATCTTTCCGCAGGCTCTGATTGGTCAAAGCGATTAAAATATTTTACAAAAGATGCCCATAACAATTTGAACGCTCAAACCAGGGTAACGTTACTGTATCTCCACCAAACAATCTTCTTTCTTGTCTGAGTGAGTGGGCCCTCGCATTTTACTATCAATAGACCACGGAATCTGTTAGCGTGGTGACTAACAGTTACCCTAATATACGCAACATACAGGGTTAAACGTAATATATATCGGATAACCTTCTTATCAATAAATGTCACAAAAACTCGGTCACGGAAAGAAAGACCAACAATATCGTATCTTTTTCTTAACTGACAAACCAACTGTGCATACACAACAGAAATGTTTTACGATTTACAAACAGGGGTGTTGCATTTTAAAAATGTGTTTCAGAGAATTTTACTCCTGCAAGGAGTTGTCGGTCGGTCGGGGCTACCAATCTTATTATATTAGGGAGGTTCACTTCTGTTATCGCATAGTTAGCATTAGGCATCTGGCATTCGAGGTTTATCAGTCTTGAGTGATTGTCCCACTCCAGAACATAAATTCTCCGCGTTTGTGGATGATTCTACTTCGTTTTTTGCGCAGTCGGAACAAGTAGGATTAGCGTTAGAACAGGTCATGGTATTCGGGACGTTATCCGGTTTAGTGGTACAACCGGCAAAATGTCAGTATGTATCTTTTACAAAAGCGGAGGTATGCAAATCCTGGTATAGAATACCGGTATTGGAGAATACCGACACAACCCGATATTTGGGTCACCAAGTGGGGGTACAAAAGTTAGCACCAAAGAACTGGGCGGTGCGGATCCGAGCGATTAACATGCGGTTGCTAACGGCAGCTCATAGGATATTTCAGTGGTGGAACGTGTACAAGTTTTTAATACTGTAGTGATTCCAGCTATCCTTTTCACCGCAAAAGTTTTTCCACCTTCTCCACAGGTACAGAAGCAGCTAAAGGATATACAAAAGCGTTTTTTATCTGGGGAAATCGTGAAGAAGAAGTACGTCTAAGGCACAACATTTCACCTTTGTTGTTGTTTATTTCAAGGAAAGCAGGGGGGTTAGGTTTGCTATCGATTCCGGTTGCCATTCATACTCTTATGGTGAAAGAAGCGACCTGCTGTCACTCCAGTCGCGGAATCGGTATAGCACGGCATGGAAGGAATATAGTGGTATGCGGAACAGAAGCGAATTTGTTTTGCTACGACCATACTCTACTAGAGTCCCGTCTACGATTCGGCAGAATCCCACGGAACTGACGTAGACGTTAATGGAACAGGCATTGGGGCCCTCGGCTGCGGTTGAAGCTGAAGTGAAAAGGTACGTAGCTACTTACTTACCCGGTTTAATAGCACGTCACCTGTTACAGGGGTCAAACCCAGCGAAAGGTGTGAAACAAGGGGAGTTGATCAGGGTGCATACAGTTAGCATAAACAAGTGGTACGCTGGGATGCCGGAAGCGATTCAGTCTTTCTGGGGTACTTTCGTTGGCATCGGAACCCGTGGGTTATAGAGGCTTCCTCACTACCACTGGCAAGACAGAAGTTCCCCAAAATACCGGATGTGACCATTAGACAGCTTCGTGTTCAACGGGTGGCGGACAATACTTTTCAGTGGGAATGCATGTCAAGTGTTGGTATTGGGCATACTAAGGCGAAAACAGAGCGGTGGCTTATAGCTCCAGTGCTAAGTTCGCCTTGGGTACCTATTGGTTATTACATTGGGGAACCTGTCGCTTTGGAGCTAGTATGGACCCCAATGGAGTATAAAGACATGAACTGGAGACACCTTGACGACCGTTTGGTGGAAGGTTCGAATGGAGTTGATGTAATTGTTTTTCTACAACGTTCATGCTGGGATCATGTCGAGGAGGATCCAGCAGAACGACCAGTATCAGAAAGGACGCCATGTGTGGATATTGTAGTCTTTAAGGAAAATCAATCTGTCGCTTTGGAGCTAGTATGGACCCCAATGGAGTATAAAGACATGAACTGGAGACAACTTGACGACCGTTTGGTGGAAGGTTCGAATGGAGTTGATGTAATTGTTTTTATACAACGTTCATACTGGGATCATGTCCAGGAGGATTCAGCAGAACGACCAGTATCAGAAAGGACGCCATGTATGGAGATTGTAGTCTTTATGATTACTTAATCACGCGGAAGGTTCAACATATTATGGAGAAATGGAACCAACGGTGGGAGCAATCCAACTGGAATTGTCTGCTACAAAGTCAATCTCCGAAGCAGTTATGGAAGTGTGGTGTAGTAGCTCTCAGAAATTCCTTCTGAGATGCGAACACCCACGGGGGGCCCAGATGACTGACTTTCGGAGGGTTAGCCGATCCGCCCCTTGGTCATCCACCGTCGACGGCCAGCCAACTTCTGGCTGACCCGGCTCTGAGTCCCTTGATCATGCCCATCTGGGTCGATTCCATGCCTTGCACCGTCCTGCCGCTTGTGAATATACCCAGCAGCTACCATCCTGCATCCATGCTCTTGGCCGGCATTTTTAGTATATCAGAATGCAGCCTCGGCGAAATGTATCTCACACCTGGCCGTTAATTCATTTCGAAGTCGCTTCAGCACAGCCTTTCGTGGGTTTTGTCGCAGCCGCACAACGGTTGGGGCACGATCTCACCTGACACAAGTCTTTTTAATGCCTTTCACCAATGCCCCGATTTGGTAAGTCATCTGCCCAATTTTCTGACGGTCTCCATTAAGCTGGTCAACAAGCTGGCCTGAGGTCTCATCCTCCTGTTCTGACCATCTCTTGATATATTTCCAGTTCTGCAAGGCGACGAAGATAACATCTGTCGAGTTATTCTGGTCGACGATGATTCGCCTTCCAGCGGGGTGGAAATCGCGGGGCCGCCGGATTCATCCCGTATTCCGGACGTGGTGATATCTCCGACTGACATTGATACGGCACCGCATTCATGGTCAGGTCAGCGGTGACCGGAAATGGTTAAGGGCATTTCCTCCCTTCAGGCCGACCTTCGATCCAGCCTGGCCGACTCCGAAATTCTAGCGCAGCGATGTGCGACTCTCTGTGCGATGCTGGATCGCACTGAACCTCGAATTTCCGAGCTAAGGCGTAGCCTCCAGGAGGCCACGGATGAAGTAACCCGTCTTCGGGCCATTGTAGGCCAGCTCACTGACAAACTACAAAAGGCCGCTGCACCATCCACCCCCTCCTCCGAAGTGGCAGAGCTGGGAAAACGAATAGAGGTGCTGACGGCCCAAGTGGATAGCCTGGAGCACATCCAGGTGGATTTGGTCCAAGCCCTCGCCTCGGCCAACCGCCGAGCTGACGAAGCTACCACCCGGAAATCCTCCTTAAAACCGAGTGATCTTCGGGGTCAGGTGGCTTATCTCGAGGACCAGGTCGCCAGCTTGACAAAAGAGAGGGACCGTCTTCATATTCTGGCGGACGTCGTCGAGTCTCTTCGGGCTGCTAACCAAGAGTTAGTCCACCGCTCGAAACTTCAGCGTATGTGATTCGCCCACTTCTATATCATCGTTCCGTTGCTTACAGTTTGCATGGCCGTGTTGTTTTGTTAGGAACAGCTGAAAGAACGGTCCGCCGAAATCTCACAGAAATCTCTTGAACTGTTGCATCTTCGTAACCGGTACCGCCAGGTGTCTCAAGAACTAGATACCATGCGGGATGACGGGGACCGCCTGCGAGAATCCCATGCTCAAGCTCTCCGTCATATTTCTTCTCTTGAGCAGCAGCTGCAGGAGGCCTCCTCTAGGCAACAAAGGCTGCGATCCGAGCATTGTCAAGTTCGGACGCGATATCATGACGCTTGTGACAAGTTGGCCCGGGACGACCATGTCTACGCCACCTTGCTGGATAATGAAAATTGGTTCAGGTCTCTTTTATGCGAACGGCAAGACCGGCTCGAAGAGACTCGGATCCAGACTGCCCCTATCGTAAAGGCTCCTCCGCGCGTGTGAGATGCCATTTTGGATGTCTTGAGTATGGTAGATCAATAAAAAGTCTTTCCGCCACAAATGTCTCAGTCGTCTGGCTTGGCAGGACGGAAACCGGGTAAGCGTCCGGCCAGCTCCGATCCATCTCTGGCCAGCTCCGATCCGTCTTCGGTCAGCCCCAAACGGAGAAAGACGGGAGAATCTTCTCTCCTGCACCAATGTTATGTGGCCGATTCGGCCAGTGATCTGGAACTTGAATAACATTAAACATAAATTGTTATTAATTCCTAACCTTACTGCGTTGAACGGATGCGGGGATATTTTCGAGTTTTGGTCGGAATACAACAAAGCCATCTTTGAGGCTCCTAACAAGATTAAATTTCCTTGGCTTTTATTCTCGCTTAGCAAGTCATACCCAGCAAGAAATTCGTCAAAATACTTTTCTATATCGCAGATCCTACAGTTATTTTTGAAGCAAAATTTGCCCTAGCATTAGCGCCATGCAATTTTAAAACTGCTATTTCTGTTGAGTAACTTTGGTATAATGGATTATGATAATTTGGAATCACCTTAGCTTTATCGGACAGCGATTCGGATTCACCCGCAATGAAGGCAGCCGCATTATCCCCGCTCACTTCCTAGGCGCAACCTGGCTCAACATCTAACTCGCCACCCGGCTCAAAAGCTGGCTCGCATTCCGGCTAGGGAGCTGGTTCACAATGCGGCTCGGGAGCTGACTCACCATCCGGCTCAAAAGCTTGCTCGCCAACCGGTTCGGACGCTGGCTCAGATCCATCCTCCAGTGAATTCGAATACGATGCTAACGAAGACGAGGACTGTCACAACGAGCAGGTGTGTGCTTCATTGTCCCGCTCTCGCGCGGACACGAAACGTCGCCTCTTGAATTCCAGTGACCGAGCTTACTCTTATACGGCTTCCGATCAGGTCATTGATTTACAGATGTGGTGGAGCCGATTTCCAAATCCATGACGGATGTCTTGGGTGGAATCCGGATACCCACTGGCCCGGACGACCAACTATCGGAGGGGGTACTCCGTTGATTCTGATCGCCATCAGAATCAGACGAATCACCATTATGGTGACTGATCTGATCTTCCCGGTCACCTGACCGGTCGTCATGCGCGTCAGGATCTATGTTCAATTTCATCTCACCTTGTGTACCCGTTGATCGGGGGTGGTTACACTCACTCAGGTGGACTCGGTGACGAAAACGATGATCTTGATCAGGTCGGAGGGGATGACCTTCTAGAGACGGGGGTGTCCTCGGGTGAAAATCTTCACCGGAGAACGGGTTTGGGTCGATACTTAACTTCAATATCTAGGCACTGATCGGGAAACTTTATCCGATCAGGCCAGCCAATGAGAGTGAGAGACAACAAGAAACCAAGAAAACGCGATCAAACCACGATCTTCCACAGTAATCCACAAACGTTATCTCCACAAAACCTTTTCCAATATTATTGACGTGTTCCAAACACGTGTGCGTTGAGGGTGAGGTTTGATCACCTAAACAAACCCGTCGGGGGATTTCCGGTAAGCCAAAATGCGTCTAAGCGCCTCTTAACCGGGAATTAAGTTGAGCAAGAGGGGACTAGTTAACCCTGTGCTCCCAATGACCGCAACACGTGGCGGAGCGACTCTTTGCTTAGGGGGAAAATCAAAACCTCGTGAGGGTGTTTAACCCAAGTAAATCCCGTCGTGGGACTTCCGTCGAGCCAAAGTGCGACTATGCGCGTCTCGTCCGGGAATAAATGAACGGGGGGAGCCTTGTTAGCCCCCCGTTCCCAAACGTAGCGCCAAGTGGCGCAACGACTTCTTTACTTGGAGGGAAAACAGAACCTGATATTAATATTATAAACCTAAAAAATCCAGTACCAAATGTAACCTACACCAACCTATGTGGCTTACCTAATACTTCTACCTTGAACTTCTTGCCACCTGATTTATTCCAACATCTTCGTAGAACGTTCTTCGTTGATCTCCAACCTGATTCGTACCCTTTTCTGACTGATCTTCAACTGATCCCGATCCGGTCCTCGACTGATCATGGTCAAACTCTATGCCGATCTTCAACCATCCCGATCTCTCGATAAACAGCTTGGAAAACACTTGAGATCTGCCCCTCAGACACTGTTCACTTCATATTCAACCCGGCTTGACTGAAAACTTCATCTACCTTTACATCTGGACGCCGGTTTGGGGCCGATCAGCCCCGATCGTGATCGTCACAGTGATCGGCACAGCGATCGGCCGAGTGATAGGGTAGTGATCAGGGCGATCAGCTACAGATCACTTCGAAAACCCTCTGGGTTACCATCACAACGACTTTGCTTGCTCACCCGACCATATTCTCGACCTTTATCCCCTGTCGGGGTACCAAGGTCGCACTGATTCAGCAGATCGGGCCTGATCGGGCCTTCTTACATCATCCCTGGACAGATCCATCGGCCATCATCACTTGCCTTGACTTGACATTACTCGCACGGCTCGCCATTCCACATGCCCCATTCCATTCCATATCTGATCTTCGTATTTTGGGGCAGAATTAGTTGGCTCGGCTGATCGGGCCGGAACTTCGTATCATATCCAACTTCAACATCTGCACTGTTCATAGTTCGGCCCGATAACTGTCTCTGATGTGTCACGTCACCATTGCTGCGGTATCTTCAACTTGTCTTTGCCGTTCTCGTCATACATCCACGTGAACTGAACCTCCGAACGTTATCCCGATCGCGACCGTGATCTTCGCCGTCCCATTAGTATCTGGGACCGGGCGTAGTAACGGTACCTGGCTTATCCCTTCATATCACGAACACCCGTTGACCACTACCGTTTCGTCGTATGCGCGATCAGCCTGTCCCACCCATCAACTGTCTCCTCTTGGTGGGTGTTCCATCGTCACCAATCAACGGTCATGTGTGGTCCACCATATTCTCAACATTTTTTTAGATCGCTTTACCACACAGACCCCACCACCGGCTGGCTTTGGCTCCGGAGAGTACGAACCTACTCATCCGTCTCTGCCTCCCAACGCTAGCCTCACTTCGATCCTCAGGGACACCTCCAATTCCGACAATTCCCTGAAATCTAGGAAGAAGACCGAGACGGGGAACGAAGAAGCTGAAAAGAAGAAAAAGAGGATGAGGAAGAAGAGGAAGAGGAAGGGGAGGAGGAAATTGACGACGACATCCCAGATCAGAGGTTGCCACTCAACCTGGAAGAACTCAAAGAATCCTCCTTTAAAGCTCCATCAAAAACTCGGCTACAAGCTCTGTCAGGGCCCCGTTCCGGAACCCGACCCGTTGGACCTACAGCCGGGCCCAAGATCCGGCGGAGCCCTTCCGCTCCTGTGCTGCCTCTTCCGAGGCTCCCGCTCCTGTGGTTACCCGGTGGACGCTTCCTCGGTGAGGCGGATCGGCCAGACATCCAGCCTTGGCCGGTCGAGCAGTTCCAAAATATGCCAGAAAATCACTGGGTCAGTTTGACTTCTAATTTTCCCTTTTAGCCCCATCCAGAGCTGTTCGTATCGCTGGGTTGTAACCCCTTCCACCTATATCCTGTGATCGCCACTATGGCAATTTACACCGCCAGAAAATAAACTTGACTCTCGCCGATGTCTCCAGTTCCCGACTTGCTCACTCCTTATTCCGTCCCCTTATCTGGATATTCCCTCCTTCTCTCAAGTCACCTCCACTAACAGCTTGGTGCCCTGGCTTGATGAAATCAGGTGCGGTTGACAAGCTAATGGAGACTAAGCCTTGGAAAATCTTGGTCACTGAGATGCCAGATATGGGGGTTCTGTCTAACCCGTGGTTCACCAACTTCCGAGCGCAGTTCCGGGAATTCGTTGCGGCCCACGCCCAGTCCATTTGGGAGTCCACCCATTTTTTGTTTATTTTCGCGGAAGATCGGCAAACTGATCCATTCCTCAGAGCCTTTTTTGCCGCCCGGAAGAATCGGTGTGGTCGGGCTTCAGATGCGTGGGTCCGTTTGTGTACGTTTGTCTTGGAGGGCATCAGGGACGGTGCCTATGACCTGGAGCTGTTTCTCTCCCCTTTTATGCTTCATCTGGCGAACCGAAAAGTTGAAAAGAGGGGGGGGGGTCGGCAGAGGGTGGAACGTGGTATCCTGGCCTAGGTGCCCCGGACAGGACTACCTCCCTTTCCAGATCTTTGGAGGATATCGACCGGCAAGATTCTTGGCGCAATCAATACCGTAACCGTCCCTCGGATCATCCTGGATTTCGAGTGTCCCGGCTCCGCAACAAGTATACTCGCCCATAGTGAGGAGCAACCCGTCTCATTTTTAATCCTTTTCCCTCTCTGCTTCCAATTTAATATATCCGTTAATGCCTCTTTTGTCCCTTATTCCACACTTCGTTTGTCCAACCCTTTTTTCCGTATCGGCTACCAACCCGGGTTGGTTAATACCTGATCAGCTGGAAAGTTCCTCTCGGGGGACTTCCTGTCGCCATGGAGCGGCTCCTGATCCAGCTCGGTCTGAATAATCGTTTCCCAATCCTGAACGTCAAATTCTTCTTCTCCAAACTGGTTGGATCTGGGTGGGTGGATTTTGCACTTGGCGGCCGGTCCGATTACTTCCAGCAAAATGTCCATTTCCGCCAGTTCACCTAACACAACTGGATCCGAAACTGTGATGCCGACTTGATATCGCATGGCCAATATGGCCAGATGGTCTGTACTATTGTTCCATTCTCTTTTGACATGTAACAATTCGTGTTCCGGCCATTTTCTCAGAGCTGACATAACCCGATCATTCAACAGCCTTAGTCGGGGGGGGCTTGCAGTCTATCTCCCCAGTGATTTGTCGGATCACCAAGTTGGAGTCACCGCATAAAATAATCCGCCCCTGCGTCTGGCCAGCTAGCAAATCTTGGCAAAGCAACAATCCTCGGTATTCCGCCTCGTTCACAGTCATGCCAGGCGTGAAATCCGAAGCAGCGGCGACCACTTTCCACTCGGGCAGCTTCCTCAAGCTGGCACGAAAGGCACCTACTCCCTTTTGACGCTCGCCGATCCGTCAAAGCTCAGAACCATCAGTTCTTCCGCTGGACCTACTGTTGGTGGCGGGTGTGTGATGGGTTGTCGTTGCTGCTACTGGGGCGCTATTATTATCAGTGCTTCTTCCACTTTAGCCATTGGAGGTATGCTCGCCGCTAATGTGCTCAATATCTACTCTTCTCCTTTAGTGCACTTGATCACTTCTAGAGACGACTGAGACAACAATACCGCCCATCTACCTAGCCGGTCATCCCTTCCATTTGCCGTAAGAAGCCATGACAGGGTCGACCGTCTGGATAACACTTTGATAGGGAGACACCAACATCGTGTAACACACATTCAAAATCCGTAGTAAAGCCAAACTTCTTTATCCACCAGCCCATAGTTCACTTTGTTAGCCTTCAGAGTCCGGCTGGTGAACATCACAGGGCAATACACTCCATCATGATCCTGCATTAGGGCAGCTGAGATAGCCCACTTGTTAGCATAGATGATGACCACGGGCACCTTATCAACATCAAAGTGCTTCAGAACCGCCATGTTTGGTTTCAGCATTCCGAGGGCCACTATATCCCTGGTCATGTGGTCGTCTGGCCGGGTAGCATTGGCGTTGGGAAGCCGGCTGCCTGTTTGGGCGGACGGGGCCAGCTCGTCATTGGCTGATATTGTTGGCCCGGTCAGCATTTATCCTTACCGATCCTGCTCTCTCAGCTTGTGGTAATCCACCTCCCGGAGCTCATACAAAACAGCAGAATAGACCGCGAAATCCTCAATGAAACGACTGTAATAGTTCAGACAGTCCAAAAACTATTGCATGGCCTTCAACGACTGCGGGAAAGGAAGATTACTCAAAGATTCCAGATCTTTCGGATTGGCTTCCAGTCCAGCAATCGAAACCTGGTGACCCAAATAAGTCACCTTAGTTTTTCCCCAGAAACCTTTCACCAAACTAATCGAGAGATTCCACTTTTCACACGTAATCATCAATTGTTCCACTTTTTCACATAGCAAATCCCAAGTAGTAGCCGTCAAGAGAATGTCATCAATGTAGGACCGCCGCCCCAAAACCGAAGGTTTTGGGTCGGGGCCGGGGTCACCTTCGGTGAACACGTCATCGCCCAGGGCAGGATCTTGGTCCGTCTTGATCTTGAAGTGTCCATACAACGCGTTGTCTATCAGCCGCTGATAAATCTGCGGAGCATTTTTTAGGTCAAACGGCTTCCAATTCCACTCGAACAACCCGAAGGGCGTAACAAACACAGAGATTTCCCGTGCACGATCGGTCATAGAGACCATCCAAAATCCACTAGCCATGTCCAACAAGCAATACCACAAAACTTCATCCAGATCCTCCAGCAAGTCGTTAATCAACGGCATCGGGTAAACCATTAGCTTAGTCAGCCGGTTTACCAGTCGGTAGTCAATGCACAACCTTATATCCACCCCGTTCTTCTTAATAATAATTACAAAAATGCCATGGCGAGGTGGATGGCTGGATTATCTTGGGGCCAGCAATCTTTAAAGAGCTCCGACAGCTTTTCCCGATACTGGGGGGCGACTCTCCGGCAGCTTTGCGCTACCGGCTTAGCGTTACCCACATCGATGTCGCATACCGCCCCATGGGCGGCCGGAGGAAGTGCATTTCCTTGGCCTATTAGCGGATGTTTCCTTTTCCATATGGTGTCCTTTAGCCTGCTGATCTCCTCCAGAGTGTTCACGTCTGGGTCTCCAACCAGTAGGTTGTCCATAGTAACTGCTGGTGGGCAGGGACTCACCTCAGGTAACACTGTCATCTGATCTTCCACGCCTTGACAGATAGGTCGCCCCCTTCATGAATGCAAACCTGGTCGGCTTCGGTAAATTTCGAATCCGGATCAAGTGGATTCCGATCCTGGATCGCTCCGGATAATTCCGAATTCATGTCAGCCGGATTCCCATCCGGGTCACCTCCGACTAATTCCGAATCCAGGTCAGCTGGATTCCTATCCTAGTCATCTTCGGCTAATTCCAAATCCAGGTCAGGTTTATCAGTCGATTTAGCATCATCCGGCTCACCGGGAAAGCCAGCATCGGAGGTGGCCGCACATGTGACTCCGGCTTGTCTCCTCTCCTGTTCCAGCCGTTCACCCGTCTTTGACAGTGTGGGCAAAACCAGTTCCGCGACTGGGGCAGGGTCTCAGCCGGCACGTTCAGCAGGATTCGGCGATGGCCGGCTCCGCGTCAATATTTTAGAAGGAGTCCGGTACTCTGGTTTAGCCACCATTGGAGTCCGGTCTTCCTCCACAGGTTCCTCTTCGCTGACCAAATCGGTAGTTTCTGAAAGGCCAGGTTTTGCCACTCGATATAGCGTCTTGAGCCAATAGAGACATAACCTGGCCGGCGGGGCACTTTGTTCTCAGCCAGCCACATTCCAATGATATCGTCCTCATGCAAGGTGGGGGGTCTCTCTGAGATGTTGGTCACGCTTATGTAATTGAGGTGACCTTCCCCTTTAACAAACGTGGGCACCAACACTCGCCTCTAGTCAACGCCGTCTGTCGTGTGGTCGTAACATTACTTCCACCGCTTTTCCACTTGGCACCGTTACAAACTGACCTAACTTGAGGAACTGGACGTGGGCGTCATATAAGGGCCGCCGGCCGGCAAGCTGGATCTGTACCTCATCCGGCAACGTTAATGTTCCATGCGATAAATCCAATCGTATGCCGGCCAGGACCATAAAATCCATACCCAGAATTGCATCCTGCCCGGCCAGCTTGCCTACCCAGGCGGTAAAGTAATACACCAAAGACCCTGCTAGCGTAATCTTAACTCTTGTCCTTCTTTGGGTCATGTATGAACTTTCTCCAATACCGATACATTCCTGCCGCTTCGTCTCATCTATCTCACACCCCACCTTACGAGCAAAGGTGGTGTCCACGATAGACACTTCCGCGCCAGAGTCGAACAGCATGGTAGCCTTCTGGTTATTGATTTTTCCATCCGCCTTGGCCTGCTTGAACCATTTATCCGGCGAATGATATTTCCAATAACCTCGCGACTCGCCAGGTAACAGGTTCAATTCCATGCGCACTTCAGACCGGGAATACTCATCCGTCCGTATACTGCTCACCAGGTAGGGGTCAGCCGTGCTGCCCGGGGACCGGATGACGTAATCGTCAAACTTACATGTATTGTCGGTTACGCTTTGCTTTGCTTCTTGATTATCCTCCTTACCGACATATGCATAGATACTAACACTAGACCGCTCGGCTCGAACCAGATTCCAACCTGGCGAGCGATCTAGTTTAACATCTTTTCCACCCCGGGCGGCAACATTCCAGCATGCTTGGTCGGGACGTACCACTTCTTCATCTGGTTGTAGAATTCTTCGATAGGGCACAGTCCAGCCTCGTGCACTTCCCCGCAAGTCTTGCAGGTGAACAAACAGTGTTCCGCCGGATGTCCCTTCCTTTCGCACTTATTGCAGGTCAGCCGCTTCCAACAGCTCCGGTCGTTATGCTTGATGGACCCACAGTGGGTACATTTCCGTCTGGGGTAATCCTGGCCAGTTCGAGCCGGAAAACCCTTCTGCTGGCTGGACCCCACTGGCAGCCTGGATGGATGACTGGCTTCCGCCGAGAACAAGTACCGGTACTGCTCCTCCTCAGATTCGCCCCCAGACCGCTGGTACTCCTATTCCGAACTGGTCGCATCCGACTCTCGGGCGACCATGCGGACGGCTCGGGCCGTCCTGGTGGATGGCGTCCGGCTTCCTTGTTTAAAACGTGACCTGAACCTGCCCGTTCCAACTGCTGCCTTGGGGCCTTGCTTTTTCACTCTTTGGTAAGTCCGTAGCGTCAGCTCCAGCTCCGTAGTATATTCAGTCGCAGCAGCGCCAGATGGTCTTCCAGCTCCCGGTCGTCCAACGTGCTGATGAAATGTTCCACATGTTCTCGGACAGCTTCCGACCGGCTGGAATCTTCTTTAACCGGTATGTTCGCCCTCATTCCTGCGACATTCAGACAATGGAGGTATCCCAGAGGGGTCTCATCTGCCCGGTTCTTGATAGGAAACTACTGGCGTGCCACCGACATTTCCGATCCACAATATCGCTCTCCAAAAGCTTCAACCAGCTCCCTCTAATCGTCTCGGACTTTCCGGCTGAGCTGCTGGATCCAGGTTTTTGCCGGCCCTTCATCAAGTCTCCGAAAATCAGGCACAGTCCGGAGTACGGTCTCTGAGGAATGCTGACTTCATCTTGCTCAGCCATCCTCGGGCTTGGTCGTCATCCACGTCCCGACCAGTGAAATCCTTCAACTCGGACGTGGCTGGCATTCAAACCCTGGTAATTGCCCCTGAGTCCGGATCAAAAGGTTGGACAGAGGTCACATTGGCTCGGCGAGCCATCTCCAGATCCAGGTCATCCGAATCATAGTGGCACCTGGCTGACTTGACCGATTCCATATCCACGTCGCTGAGAGACAGCCTCCTATTCGCTGGCCGTCCAGGTCGGCGACTTGGCCGGCCACTTGGCAGGAAGGCACGGGGTCACTCTGCTTGGACTACGCTGACCCCATGTCTTCATCGATCGGCTTCCTCGCGTAATATCTGGGTTGGCTCGGGCACCCGATTCCCACGATGAGCTGGCTGGTGCTGTGATCCTGGACTGCCGCGGCTGGGACTAAACCGACGTTGTTCCCCCAAATATCTTTTCATCATCGCCGAAAACATGCTCTGAAGGTGATCCAGCACTTGAGGGCTAGCTTGAGGATTCACTTGAGGGGTGACTTGGGGGCAGCTTGGCCGCCGGCTCGGGATTCCTTCTGCATCCGCACATCCACGTCTTCGCCTCTTGGATCTGGATCCGCCGTCGCCGTCCGGGTGTGGACGCTATGGTGACTGTCTTCCTTCCTATTGGGCTTATCTGTGGTTTCGTATCCCCCAAACCTCGTGGTCATTACCAAACGCGCTGCTCCTCTAGGTCCAAGCGTCATGCGGGTAATGCCTACAGATGAGTCCGTCGTATCCACTTCTGAAGGGGCAGACTCGTACTGTGAAGAGCCTGAGTGTATTCCGGCCGGTCTGCCTGCTGCCGGCGGTGAAGGTGGAGTCGCTTCAGCTGTTGCCGTCATCTTCTGCGACGGAGAGCAGCTCACTAACGGTACCAAGCGGTCGTGAAGTGCGCTGGATACCTCCTTCAGCATATCCGCCTTTAGGTCGAACAACTGGTTTGGGTCGAAAGCGCCGGTGTTGATGCCGGCGTGCTTGAGCTGATCGAACAGTCCTCTAATGAGGGACACGTGACTGTCTGAGAGAGATGGGGGGCGGGACCTTTCAATCTACCCAGGTTTTTTGGTCGAGTTATCTACAGGATCCCATCCGTCCGTAGGAACTGACCCAACTCGCGAAGGTGGTAGGCACGCTCCAGGTCGGTGTCCGTAACCTTTTGTGATAGGCCGTCTAGCTTTTCTTCTTCTTCTTCTTCTTCTTCATAATGTGGCCTATCCTTGCAAGGTGGATAATTTGATCCTTGCCCATCGAGCTTTTTTAGGGGTAGGTGACCTGGGAAGTGAATTGATCCTGATCCAGCTAGCTACCAACTCAGGTCGTATACAGACTTCGATTCTTCTTTCTTAATTTTTTTCTTTTTTTGATATTCATTGTATGCATTTGTTTCTTCGAATCATGGTCGAAACCATGATCCTTCCTCGGACTATGGTGACTTGCACCATAATCGGAGCCAGCTCCAGCTGGGGCATAGTGGCCGGCACTATAGTGACTAGTATCGTAATCCGGCCCAGCTCCAGAAGGAGCCTCCAGGGGAGTAACTTCTTTTTTAATGTCGACCTCGTACTCCCCCAATCCGAGTCGACCATCTCATCCTTCCATCTTCAGCAGCATTGGGGGCGATATGCCTTCCCCCAATGCACCCGACACAACATCTTCATCAAATTTGACAGGTTTAGGTCTTTCACCCACAAGGGACTCGCGGTGATATCCAGATTCACCAAGCGATCCGGGCACGCGCACCATTGTGGTGTAGTAGCTCTCAGAAATTCCTTCTGAGATGCGAACACCCACGGGGGGCCCAGATGACTGACTTTCGGAGGGGGTACTCCGTCCATCCAGGTCTTGATCCGAGCCAGCATCCAGCCGGCTGGATCGGTCACTTCCATCACCTTGGTCGTGACGACTTGGATGATCCATGTTCGTAAAGCTCACCTTGTGTACCCGTCAGCACTGGCGGTTGCGCTCTCTTGATGGACCCTAGGGTGAAAAGTTAAAGTCCGTCGAATAGGGGGACGAGGGTTAGGACTAGGGTTGCTCCTGGGCAGAAATCTTCACCGGGGAGCAGGATTGGCGTTATACTTGAAGTTTATATACCACGACGGCTGGACCGAGAATAATCGATCAGCCAGCTAAACCAAAGATAACAAAGGGGTAAATCCAGTCTTGCGCGTAATGGGGAATCCAAATAACACTCCACAATCTTCCACAGTAGGCCAAAACGTTACCACACTTTCCAATAGAGATAAACCGTGTTCAAAACACGGGCGACTTGAGTTGAGTATAGGTCACGCGACGACTCCCGGTCAGGGGACTTCCAGTGGGTTCCTTTTAACTTTCCCCGGGCAAACCAATAGCAGCAAGAGGGGACCTTGTTAGCCCTCTGCCGTGAACCAGTAAAAACGACTTGCGTCTTAGAAAGCGAAACCTATACTGATTTTATCCCTATACCCAATACAACCTTTTGTGTAACCTACCCAAAATAGCCCGGCTGGATAGTTATGTGCCTTACCTGAAATAGCGCAGTTAGCTCAACCTGGATACCCTTTGTGTACCGTACACCAAATCCTGCTCAACCTGGATACCTCTTTGTGTGCGTACACCAGCCATCCAGCTCAACCTGGATACCCCTTCGTGTACCATTTACCAAATATCCTGCTCAGCCTGGATAGCCATCCACCTCGAGCTGGGCATACCCTGATTGCCGACTCCGATTCTCCTTTAGCGGCCAAGAATCCACTGTCGGCGTCCCATCCGGCTTCTACAGGGGTAAAGGCCTCCTCAGGACCCATCATACGCACATTCTTTTGCCGATCCGCCCCTTGGTCATCCACCGTCGACGGCCATCCAGCCCACCTGATCCAGCCAGCCAACTTCTGGCTGACCCGGCTCTGAGTCCCTTGATCATGCCCATCTGGGTCGATTCCATGCCTTGCACCGTCATGCCGCTTGTGAATACACCCAGCAGCTGCCATCCTGCATCCACGCTCTTGGCCGGCATTTTTAGTATATCAGAATGCAGCCTCGGCGAAATGTATCTCACACCTGGCCGTTAATTCATTTCCAAGTCGCTTCACCATAGAAGCACGATGACATATTAACGAACTATCAGACCCGAGTGCTATACTGACTAGCGACGTTATTGCTCAATGTTAATTAGTGGTTCTCGCGAATAAAGGTAGAATGGAAGGTTGAGTGATGGAGTTGACCAATGAAAATTCATCCTCCCTGTACCGTTCGTGACGACCCCGAGCTGGCTTATTTCATTCTCCAAAAGTCAGAGCACAATATAAATTCAAAGTGAATAATGTGTAAGGAGTAAGTAAACTTTAAAATCCCAACTCGCTTTTTAACCATTAGGTGATTCTATTCCATCTACGTAGACGACTATCCCTCAGCTAGTACTAATAATTGTGTGCTGTCGCTCTTTGTGCCGACCGCAGAGGCTGGGGGTTTGAAAAGAAAAGACTTTCATTCTACTCAAGAATAACAACCAATTAAGAGCATTCTTCTTCTGTCTTTTTAATCACATGCCAACCTACTGTATGTCTTCAGCCTCCTCTTTTTTTGGATGACAGATCGAGAAGGATGAGGTAGGTTGCATGATGGATCTGACCAATGGAAGTCCGTTATTTCTCCATTCTCCATTATACTTTGGTTCGTGAGAACCACTATTATGCGGGCTATCAAGAGGAAAATCATTGTCCGATGGATGTGAGATGCACATCGGACGGGAAAGGGGTCACATATATAGTGTGGGGGTGTCGATGTGCCAACGGTTTCGGGAACGTCTGCTAAGTAGTTGGTACGGCCCGGCGTTTAACCTTCACCACTTGGAGGATTTTCAAGTTTACATTGCTACGAGGCAGATGCCTCCTCAGTTTGAGTCTATGCGGTAACGAATTTCGTCACGATGTGAAGCGCAGGCAGATGAGTGTGTCAAACGATTGCCAAGGTTATGGTGGGCCATGTGCTCCATTGGAACAGTGTGGTTATGGCATATGTGTAATCAAGTGATACATGCTAAGCAGAAATGGTCTGCTTGTCAACATATCGAGTTATTGTGTAACCGATGTATCACTCACATTTTGGCAGTGGCTACTTTTGTACGGAAACATACAATCAAGAGGATCAAAGGAATACAGTTACAGATCTGTGCAGAGTGTTTACTCGAAGGGACAGTAAAGTCACAGTGGCCCGTCCTCAAGAATTTTCAGGATCAATTATTGGTCACAGAAGCTCAGTCTCAGTGGAGTATACCAGAAGTCGTATATTCTTATTTCGTAACTAATAGACCACCTAATCAAATAGTACTTTATGATCGGTTCTTATGTTTTATTATATATAGACCAGTTATATGCTTTGTTCTTTGGTCTCAAGTCAAAGACCAACTAATTGCGAAATAACTCGATCTAAATCATTTAGACCCATCAAGTTCGAAGTTAATGTGCTACTCGAATTTCTATAGTTTCACATCAAATATCCACTTTCATTCATATATCCAATTAGATTCGAGTTTAGCCCCTCTTCCGTAATGACAATCACCGGTCATATTGCTCACCTAAGAAAAGAATATAGAGGAATTCTGCTAGAGTTTATGAAAAAGAAGAGAAGGGAAATTGACAAGCACTTATTTTTCAGTACCAGTAATGGATAACTTAGCTCGAATCGCTAGAACGCTCGTAGTGTTAATTATTTAAAACGTCATCGTGCCGAGACGTGGAGCGACCAGCAACTTGATTGGTTATGCATAATGAATATTGTTACCCAAAGTGCAACTCATTATACTGCAACTGTGCAAGTGATACTAGTGACGAATAAACTGCCTAAGTTTTGGTTACACTTCAAAATAACTTGAATGCATTTGACCCCAATTTTTTATGTGGTGTTAAAGGGTTTATTGAGGTGAGACAAAGTCAAAAAAAATTAAAGTGCTCATCCCATGGCTGGTTTGGGAAGCTGAACGATAACAATGCGGAAGAGGACGAACGTTGTTGTTGTTGTAATACGTAGTCTTTTTAGTAAACTTTACTATTAGCTACAATAAAATTCCGTAATGCTCGATGTAAACCCTACTCTGATCGATACTCTTCCCGTAGTAGCGGAAGTAAAAATAATTGGCGATCAATTGGGCGATCTTGTATCACACCATGGGTGCCTCGTAACCTCGTATCCGGACGCAACTTTTCATACTCGATCACTGCTTGGACTTGCACTAAAGTCTTTTTCCATAGGAAGCCAAAATGCTCATGCGCATTCCTACATATTCCTTTGAAAACGTGCTCGTTTCGAATCTGCCATAACCATGTCAAACCAATCGAACAGAACGCCCACCATAATCGTGACAACTCTTTACTGCACGCTTTGGCTTGGTGCCCACATCGTTGATATAACCTCTTCATATTTAACGGCAATATTGGTGGCGCTTGCCGTGTAACAAAATTCCATTTGAGAGGGTCCAGATCCTTCTGATTCGCCCACCAACCGTTCCATAAGCTTAAGATGCGTGTCCATAATTTCTGCGCACGCGTACACCCCCACACAATATGTGTGACCCCTTTCCCGGGTGCTTTGCAATGATCGTCCATTGCGTACCCGCCTTGTGACGAATATCCATCGTAAAAGCAATTGAGTTGGAACGTAGCCATACGATACAAGCACCAGCGTTGGTAATCAGTCAACATGTGATCATATTTCCAGATATCCTTCGTCGTCTGTTCCTGCACAAATCCATTCCACGTATCACTCTCTCGTTTTCGCTGCCATCTTGTTTCCATTTTGCGTAATGACTTCGATACTATACGGTAGTACAGTCCTCGAAAAGTCCGTCTTAGCCAGTGTTTGATGGAAGAAGGACGCACATCTGCATTCGCCTACCATGCGATACCGTGAATGTCAGGATGCGCATCAAAAACTAACCTTTGAGGTCTCTCGGTTTCCTTAACATTCCCGGTCGGATATGCCTGCGTAGTCATCTTGATACAATCCCGATACAATCCATCTTGACGTTGTTGTAATTCACAATGGTTTCCCGTCCTTGCGTCCACGCCTGTTACTTTCCTCATGTTTTGTACTGTCCCGTGCATGTTTTTCCATTGTTTTGGTGTCCATAGTAATCGTAAAGGTCCAGGCTCTCCCAAATATTGGTCCACTGCTACTCGCGGTGAACATAGGATGATCGTTAATAGCCATTTCCCTACTTTCGCCCTGGTGTGTCCCTCTCGCCTACTAACTGCGCCCTCCACGAAAAAGAATTGTCTGATACCCTCTGTATTCGTAAATCTCTGATCCGGCTCTTCATGCATCTCTCGTACTTCCGCGGTGATAGAAAACACGCCCGTGACTCGACAATCCATGGGTTCGAATTCCATGTGTACTCTCCCGAGAAATGCGCTAGGTGTCCTGTTCTTAATCCATGCCATGGGATCGACTGTAACTCTGCCGTAACTGTCACGACTTCCTCACTACGCACTCCAATCGCTGGCTCCACCTTTTGTGTTTCACAGCCCTCCCGTAGTGTGGATAGATGTTCTGCGACGTACTGGTACAGTTGTTGTCTCTCTTCCTCCTTGGGGCCTAAACGTATGTGCTAGTGATCCACGGATCAGAGCTACCGCGCTTCCTCTTTTTAGTCTTCGCTCCTTCTGACCTGTATCATAATAAGAGAACCACATGTTAGGAGCACTACTTTTGTTGAGCTGTGTCCAGTTCCTCCATGCGATATTGTAGCGGTCAGGCGGTTCAAGTAACCACATCGTTGCCTCCATAACCATCAATGTGTGTAGTTCGGCCGGTATAGAAATGAGCCCTAGTCCCCCGGCCTTCTTCGAAGTAAAGGGCAGCAATGGGGATATTTTGTGTCGTCCCCCTTCTGTATCCGTCGCTTTACTCCAGATGAACCTCTTCTGTAACGCTACTAGCTCACGTATCGTTTCCTCTGGTGGTAAGAACGCTTTCGCCGTAAACAGGATAGCTGGTACTGCAATCGCGTTAAAGAGTGTCACCCGTTCATCCACGGATGTACCGCATTTGGTGGCTGTGAGAAGCCGCCGTTGTATTGCTCTTATCCTGCCCGCCCAGTTTTTGGCCTTGAGTGAAGAATGCCCAATCTGATATCCAAGGTATCGTACCGTTCACCCTGTCGCAATATCGGTACATTGTACCAGTACTTAGGTTGAACTTCAGTTTCCACCAAAATGGCTTGACTCTTCGCCGGTTGCATACGTAAGCCCGATAGTTGACCGAACATCTCCACAATCTGCAATGCCCTTGCCATTTGCCTGCCTTCACGGAAGAAAAGTGTAGAATCAACTACAAAGGCAGAAATCTGCGCTCCCATTGCGTTGTGGCACTTCCCAGCGTGATACCTTCAATGTCCTGATCCTGCGTGATCGCCACACCTAATGGTTCAACCGCTATGATAAAAAGTAATGGTGCAAGTGGACACCCCTGCCGTATGCCAGACACAACCGGGATCGCTTCCGATAATTCTCCATTTACCAAAAAATTTGCCGTCGTTCCATCGTGAATCCTTTTCATCACCTCGATAAGCTTCTGATAAAACCCAAATTTCTTGAGAACCAGCCTTAAATAGTCCCTATCGATTGTGTCATACGCCTTTGCAAAATCGATCAATAGGACACCTCCACTATCCTCCACACTTTTCACTCTTGATGCCTCACGAAATTGTTTCAGCATGTCTAGCATAAGAACTACAGCTCGGTCCATACGCCGTCCATGCACGAAACCCTGTTGCGTGTCGCCAATCAATCTTCCTAGGAAACGTTGAACGCGAGCTGACAACACTTTGGCGAAAATCTTGTAGCTTGCTTGGAGTAGTGATATCGACCGATAGTCCATCGCATTGTCCGAGCCCCCTTTCTTTCGAAGTGGGATTTTTGACCGCCTCCAGAAAGGACCTTGGCGGCTCATCTCCTTGTAAAATCACATTACTTACGATACACAAGTCTTGAATTAGTTCATCACCAAAATCTTTATAGAAATCATTGATGAGACCGTCCGGACCTCCCGCCTTTCTTCGCTCCAAACTTCGTAACGCCAACTGAACATCTCCTTCATCAATAGATCAACAATTCATTCTCCATTTCCGTCACACGTCTGTCACATCGGAATTTTACGAATAGATCCAGTGCAGGTTCAAGCTCGTCTGACTTAATCGTTCGATGATGACAACTTATCACCGATTTCCACACATGTGCAAATTTGTCCGGGATGCTCATTTCGTCCATACACTTCATGGTTGTTACTGCAACTTGATCGCTGTCACATGTTGATTACTTTCCCATACTGCTGTGCGCCGAAACAACCATCTCATTGTATCCATGCAGCGCCGTAACTTTTCGCCCATACGTACCTTATTGTCCCGAAGTGCTTCATTGGCAGCTATACTTAATATTTGGTCTCAAAAGGTCGCCATTCCGAGCAGTGATTGTGAAAGCTGTACTGCTTTCCTTTTTCGCCGTTGCCGCGCCCTTTTCCGTACCCGCATTATAGCTGCCGTCCAGAGTTGTACTTGCTGATCCCAGTTGACATGAGCAACAAATGTCCTGCCTCTGCGGTGCTGTACTTCTGCTGTCACCTCCTCCACCACTCTCCTCCTACTCGTTCCTTTCACTGGATATTGTAGTCGAAAATGATGCGGATTTGATGCTGTCTTCCTTTGCTGTGGTTCCCGTAATAGTGGCGTAACCTTCTCATGGTCCGAGGGAACCAACGGTGTGCATGTATCCAGTCGCTCCATCCAGTCATACCGGTGTTCGGGAATGTAGATCCTATCTAGCCTGCTTGCAGTTTCCCCCTCCAGAAGGTAAAATCTGTAATAGCAGTTAATTGGTCTGCATCCCATGCTGATTGTTGCGCTAACGCCGCATCATACCAGCGTTCTGACGCTACCAGTCTTGTCAACTCCGCACACACTGTTTTTTCGTCCCGTCCTGGTGCTAGACGATCCAGTTGTGGTGAACACAATTAAAATCCCCAGCTAATATCACAACGGTCGAATCCTTTATACGCCAGTCTCCTATAGCGTGAAAAAACGTAGAACGGTTAGCGTTAGTATCAGCTGGAGCATAGATGTTGATAATCTTCCAATGATCCAGCTCCACCGCTATGATTCGCTCTGTCTATCTGTTACGTTGCCATGGTCGTGCTCGTTTGCCTTGGTCAGGTATCAGAAGGAACCCTACCCCGCATGCTTTTGTTGCAGATATGCTCCAATATGCAAGTCTTTTGGACGGATCCTTGTAGCACCACATGCGTTTCCACGCGCTAGTTACTCCTTCTGCTTCAGCCCTGGTAGTAATATGTGTTTCTTGAAGGATCATACAGTCTGCCCTCCTAGAAAGCGGTTTGTTCCTCCACACCTGTAGCCACTCGTGTCGGGATTATGCCTTGAAACCGTGCACATTCTGCGTGGTTATACAGAAACTGTTCTGCTTAGTTCCTGCCTGCTTCTGCCACACACACCCTCGAGTTCCCCCTATATCTGCTACCGTTCGCCTGCTGTACGCGTCCATGGATTTTGTTAGTGTCTGCACCTCCTGCAGAAACGTTTCAGACATCGCGGTGCCCTTAGTAGAGCAAAAGGGGGTCAGCTGCTGACTCCCTTGGTGATGTTCCATTGTCACTTGTTAATCGCTCCTCCCCTCCTGTTGCAGTAGGAACAGTTGTTAGTGCCGTTGAAAAATAGGATGCTAGGTCCTGCCACACTGAGACGTCCTCTTCTCCCAGCCGCTTCGTTAATGCCTGTATTTCTGCAATAGTCTTCTGAGCTCTCTCGAGGCGGGTGATCTTGATGATGATACTCTCTTTTGGCATGGCTTCTTCTCCGAGTAATGCCGCGTGTGCTTACTGCAATGTCGTCTTGAGATAACTCGGCCGCTTGGGCCTTCTCTTTAACCGCAACCTTAGTAATAAATTTATTTTTAAGTATATATTTAAGGTTAAGAATAAATGGCGACTGCAGCGTTTGCATTCCGGCAACTATTTTTGCTCGTTCTGGGTTTGTTATCACGACAGTAGCCTGCGGCACGTAGTGGTAAACTTATTATAAAACCTGATATTTTAATATCAGGTTTTAAAATAAGTTTACCACTATCATAACTTTCTTGGTCCAAAATAATTTTGGCAAGTGTAGTTTTACCAGCTCCGTTTTGTCCAATAAGAGTTGTGATTTCCCCTTTATTTAACTTAAAGCAAATATTATCAACAAGTATTTTATTATGAAACTTTTTTGATAATGACTTAAATTCTACTAATGTCGTCATATTTGAGGATGTAGCCTAAATAATATAATTTGGACATGTGTTTTTACTATAGGATTAGTATGGTATAAAATTCAAGATATTTCCCATCAACATAGCATAATTATATAGTTTAGGCTATAAAGAAAGAAATAATCATTCCGGCATCAGTATACAATGAGTTAGTAATTAACGTATCTATATTATTATTTATTTCTCTAACCCAATATAATTGACGCTTTTTGTGGTCGGGGTTTTTATTTACTACTATTGGCGCTTTTAATATTTCATTGCTATTTAACTAGGTTTAGCCAGGCGCGCGACTTTACCAAAAAAGGGCAAGCCTGTCAATGTTTTTGTGAATCGGACTCTTACAAAATTAACGCGAGTTTCGAATTAGAAGTAGCATGAACACTAGTCTTTACATATTTAGCTCATTACGAGAAAATACCCCTCGAGGGGTATTTTGCTATAAGACGTATGCGTGTGATGTATGTTCGCACATATCGCAATATACGCGAAAATCTTTTTGTTATGTGGAGCACATAAATTCCACATAAAGTTGTTCCCATACTTGTTGGCTTTGATGAAGTCCAGTCATCCCGACTGTGCCGAATCGCCTCTTTTTGCTGCTCACCTGTCACTGCCTTCACTCGCCTGTTCCCACTCCTCGATACGGGTTGTGAAGTCCTTCTCGTAACTACTTTCTTAAGTGTTGACAATTAGGTAATCCCAGCATTCCGTCCACCATCGCCGTGTTAGTAAATGCAAAACTTCACTACTAAAACCTTCAATAATGCGATGGGGGTGGCTAAAACATTCTAGTAATTGCATTATAGCCACCCCTTCTTTTGCCGCCGCTAGCCTCCACACCCGCTCTTCTGCCCCTACATGAGGGAAAGCTGTCCCTTGTTGGTGATGCCAGACTACCTCTATTGTGTTCATACGCGTGCCTACTCTGGGCCTTCTTCTCCTTGCTCATGCTGCACGGTGGCTGTCGCTTGGAGTTCATCGAAAAGTTCCCTCTCGCACTGGGGCAACAATTTCGGTTGACCCTGTGACATCACTTTCATATGTCTCCGCAACTGCTCGTTTCTTGTGAGTCCTTGTTGTCTCAGCGTCGTGAATCGTATCCTCCTCGCATGGATCTTCCGGCTGCTGCTGCATTTCTTCATCTGTAGGCTGCATTTCTGTGTCCCTCTCCTGCACGTTTGGCGAGTCTTCCAGTAAATAAATCCCCCCTGTATACTGATGCCACTTGGTGAGAAGCTCTTCCTGTACATCGTACGTCTCTACAAAGAACCGGCGCACCCGTGGTCACGTAAGTTGACCTGTAGTAATTCCTCTTGGTTGTCTGCTGAAAGGTACGTAACGGTGTTGATGAGAAAGTGCAAAATGTCTTCTGTACCTGTTTTCCCCGCGGTTAAGAGCCGCTCTATTTGGTTATGGAAGAATTGCGACACTTGTGATGTATCGTCCCCTTCCGAACATTCAGGCCGCGTCACCAACTGTTTGCTGGAGGAGTCTGCCATGTCGATATCTTCAATGTCGTCTTCTGCTCGTTATGCCTCATGTTTACTCTCCTGATTCTCCCACCTATGCGTATAAGCGTGGTAGTGCGCAGCTTTGAAGTGTAACACCAACGGCATTTTACCGTTTCCTTGAATCGCCTCTTGTTTTAAAGCTTTGATTCATTGCCCGGTTTGTAAAGGATATTCCCCACATGTGGCGAACTTCTTCCTCTGAGCCCTTCCCGTCTCTGAGGCGTAGTGGATGGCTACAACTGATCCACTCCTCCCATCTTCGCTAGTTACAAAGATATATCGCTGCAACATTGTACCTATGTACCCTAACGTGTCATTACTCCCCCACATTTTGCAACTTACCGTGTCTTCCAGCGCAGATGGACTATTGCCATATTCCTCCAGATACATTTTGACTTCCACCTCAGGTTGACGGCCTGTCATTCGGTCGAATCCTCTCCCGAGACTTCGCAGAGTTTGTTTTCTGATACCCGGTGGATATTTGAGTTGGAAATCCATGAGACCTCGCGCCTCACAGCCTTTTTTAGGCTTGTCGTTGCTCCCTCTAGAATCTCCGGATGTGACGCTAAAGAGGAGTCGTACAACGCTTGCACTATTCCATAAGCTTGACAGTTGCCCGTAGGCGCTGTGATCACCTTCTGAAGGCCCATAGCTACCAACGCTTCCCGTAACTTATACTCCTTCTGTACTGGCTCATCCGGCTCCGCCCATGCAAAGTATTGAACTGGTCCTTCCTTCGCCTGCACGACATTGCCCAATTTCGTTAATATTAGCATTACTCACAATAGATAGCAAATCTGCGGCTGAGTTGAGGCGGTCAGTCCCATCTGGTTTGCTCTTGCTCATCGTCTCCTTTCGAGCAATTTGTTGTTCCCGGGTTGTTGTACCCGACCCTGGTTGGGTTACCGATATGTTCGGTTTTTTTCTTGGCCTGGGTTGGGTGACCTGGCCTGATCCTGTTTTGTCACTTGCCGGTTCAGTAACCGGTTCACCCTGACCCGGGTTTACCTGCGGACCGTTGGTAGACTCATCACCCTCCAGTTTCTCAGTACCGCGCGTTTTCCTTTTAACTGTCGACCAGTTATCTTTTTCCTCCTTGAGCAGCGAACCCGTTGGACCCGACTGCTTCCCTGATTCTTCCTTTGGCCCTGGTGACCCGGCCACGTTGGCCTCTTCCTGGGACGCCTGAGTGGCCTCCATATCCTCCGGCTTCGCCTGTTCCTGGCACTTCGCCTTGTCCTTTTGGCGCCGTTTCTCGTGACGCTCACCCTGTTGCAGACAATTCACCCGTACCTCTTCCCGCAAGGCTTCCATACTTGCGAAGATTGGTTCAGGTGAGTCAATCAACTCTACTTCCTCGACTGTCACCACTAAACATTTTTGTGTTTTTAACTGTTCTGTAGTGACTGGACATCCGCACATTTGGTGCCGGGCTCCCCCGCACTTCCTGCAGTGGATTTTCCCTCTTGTGGCCGGGTGTTCTAGTATTAACACTATCCCGCACCACATCAACCGTTCAATGCCCCGTAGCTGCTGGGGGCATCCGCTTGCATCTATCACTATCTCCCAGTCCAGCTACGTGGAAGATAGTGGTCCTCCTTGATCCAGTTCTACGAACCGGAATTCTACTTGGATTATCGTCTGATGATATCCATGCAATTTCATGATGTCAACATTTCGCGTGACATTACGCACAATGATGACATATTCCGGGTGGAACCCCATACCTATTCCGTTCCCGTCCAATTTTCTGTCCCAGATTTTCTCTGCGACTGGCTCTTTTTCATTCATGTTACGTAGGCCATGCACTTGTTTGTGGTATGGGACTGTGACCCCCACATACCCCTTCGCTATTTCTCTTGTTAAAATGTATAAATGAAGAGTGTGTTCCGATTGGTTATAGCTGATAGACTTCTGTGGTGAAACGATCTGACAAAAAGTTGAGAATAAGGTGGACCACACATGCCCGTTGATTGGTCACGATGGGAACACCCATCAAGATAAGACAGTTGATGGGTGGGACAGGCTGATTTCGTATCCGATGAAAGGCGTTCGACAACGGACTGTTGTCATGTGAAGGGATAAGCCAAATGCCGTCATCGCGCCTGGTCCCGGATGCTAATGGAATGACGAATGTCACGGTCTGATCGGGATATTGGATGTTAAGTGGAGTTCACGTGAACGTGCACGACTAGACCAGCCTAGACAAACTGGAGATACGTCATCAATGGCAAAGTGATATATCAGGGACGGCTAAATCCAGTTATCGGAATGAGTCATGAACGGTACAGATGTTGAAGTTGGATGTGATATGGAAATCCCGGCCCGATCGGCCGAGTCGCTTGACTCCGCCTTAGAATACGAAGATCGGGTACAGGATAGAACTGGGCATATGGAGCGGCGAGCCGTACGAGCATTACTAAGCTGAGGCAAGTGGTGAGAGTTGATGGATCCTTCCAGAATTAACGCAAGAAGGTCTGATCAGGCCCAACTTCACGAGAAATGCTGAGTCGGTGCGATCTTTGCATCCCAACATGTAATGAAGGTCAAGCATATGGTCAAGTGAACTGGTAATGTCGATGTGGTGGTAACCCTGAGGTGTTTCGAGGTGATCTGGGGCTGATAGCCCTGATCACCGAGCCGGTTTCTTTGCCGATCGCTGTGCTGATCATGATCTGAACCGATCGGCCCCAAACCGGCATCCAGGTGTGAAGAGAGACGGAGTTTTCGGTTAAGCAGGTTTGGATGTGGGGCGAACAGTGTCTGAGAGGCAGATCTCGAGTTGGCTCCAGGCTGTTTATCGAGAGATCGGGATGTTTGAAGTTCAGCATAGAGTTTGACCATGATCAGTCGAGGATTGGATCGGGATCAGTTGAAGATCAGTCGAAAAAGGGTACGAATCAGGTTGAAGATCAACGAAGAACGTTCTACGAAGATGATGGAATAAATCAGGTGGCAAGAAGTTCAAGGTAGAAGTGTCAGGTAAGCCACATAGGTTGGTGTAGGTTACATTTGGTACTGGATGTTTTAGGTTTATAATATTAATATCAGGTTCTGTTTTCCCTCCAAGTAAAGAAGTCGTTGCGCCACTTGGCGCTACTTTTGGGAACGGGGGGCTAACAAGGCTCCCCCCGTTCATTTATTCCCGGACGAGACGCGCATAGTCGCACTTTGGCTCGACGGAAGTCCCACGACGGGATTTACTTGGGTTAAACACCCTCACGAGGTTTTGATTTTCCCCCTAAGCAAAGAGTCGCTCCGCCACGTGTTGCGGTCATTGGGAGCACAGGGTTAACTAGTCCCCTCTTGCTCAACTTAATTCCCGGTTAAGACGCGCTTAGACGCATTTTGGCTTACCGGAAGGCCCCCGACGGGTTTGTTTAGGTGATCAAGCCTCACCACCCACGCGCACGTGTTTGGAACACGTTATTAATATTGGAAAGGTTTTGTGGAGATAACGTTTGTGGATTACTGTGGAAGATCGTGGTTTGATCGCGTTTTCTTGGTTTCTTGTTGTCTCTCACTCTTATTGGCTGGCCTGATCGGACGAAGTTTCCCGATCAGTGCCTAGATACTGAAGTTAAGTATCGACCCCAACCCGTTCTCCGGTGAAGATTTCCACCCGAGGACACCCCCGTCTCGAGAAGGTCATCCCCTCCGACCTGATCAAGATCATTGTTTTCGTCACCGAGTCCACCTGAGTGAGTGTAACCACCCCCGATCAATGGGTACACAAGGTGAGATGAAGTTAAGTATGGATTCTATCGCACATGACGACCGGTCGGATGACCGGGAGGATCGGATCAGTCATCATAGTGATGATTCATCCGATCCTGATGGCGATCAGGATCAACGGAGTACCCCCTCCGATAGTTGGTCGTCCGGGCTAGTGGGTATCCGGATTCCACCCAAGACTTCCGTTCTGGATTCGGAAATCGGCTCCATCACAAAGACAGCACGAAACGTTGTTCGGAGCCTCTCGAGTATTGCCGGCCCCGTTTTCATTCTTCTTGTGTGCCTTTTTGTTGTCTTTTTGGGGGCAATTTCGTCGAATGTGTCCTTCGACCCCGCAACCGTAACACTCACGTTTTCCACCATGCTCGTTCACGGAATTGACAGCAAACTTTCCAAAATTTTGGCGCTTGAGCTTGTGCGACAGGTTGTCCAGTTCCTGCCCCCAGGAAATTATTTATTGTGTATGTTGGAGGTAATCCTGCTGCTCCGGATTGTACCAAACCATTAGGGCAATTTTCAGCCTTGGAGCTGCAAACTTCACAATGTTTTCCACTATCAATCGTTCGCTCAAGTCACTTTCGCGGGACAATGCGACCAGGTAAAGGAATTGCTCGGTCCAGGATCTCTTAGGGTCCTTTTCCGCGGCGAAAAGTTGGGCGGCTTGGTAATGAGAGATGTTTACCTTAAAGGCATTTAACATCTGCTCCAACACGAAATACAAATCTGGTGATATTTGCCACCAGGTGCCGATATTCGCTTGAATATATTTTAGCGCCACACCTTCCAGGTGCTCTCCCAACTAATTCACTTTTAATCGTTCGTTCCACGTGAAACCAGAAGCAATTTCCGCCACTTCAATGGCTTCAATGAACAAATACGCCAATTGTTTAAAACCGGGCCTCTAGGCCTGCGTAAATTTCCGTTCCCGAAAAATTCTGAACACTCAGTCTTGGGATTTTTACTTCATTTACATTACCTATCTGGTTTGCGACCACATTTCCAGCCCATACCAGCCGCCACTCCCGGCACTCCTATGCCAGTGTGGTGAAGTGCTCCAGAAGTTAACAGACTAATGATGATGGATGCTCGCACCGGATTGGCCGAAATGTTACCCTAAGCCGGATGCCCAGACCGGCCAGGAATAAGATGTAATTTGGGACTGCCCGGCACCCTGGTAGGCAGTCGGGCGGTGCCTGGCTGGAAACCAAGTCGGCGGGCGAGGATAGTCGGATAAGCGAGCTGAGCAGACGGAAGGACTATGGAGGTTGGACGGCCGAGGCGCGGATGGCGGACGGCCAAGATGGCGGACTGTTCGTAAGGATGGGGTGGAAGGAGCCCGGAAGAGGAGGATTGTTCTAGTGGAAAGAGTATGCACCGGGATCGTATGAAGGGCTGCCAAGGGACTGCTAGCGTCAGCGGCCGAGGGGCGCGGATGGGTGGCTATCCGGCCGAGCCGGTCGGGTACCATGTACCATTCGGACTGGTACCATATGGGTTCAGTGTACCGGCCGGGTTGGTACCATTTGGGGTTGGTGTACCGGCCGGGTTGGTACCATTTGGGGTTGGTGTACCGGCCGTACCGGTACACAGAGTCGGAGTTAGCCGGGTTGCGTGGGTAAGATACATGACTGGTCAGGCGTGTTATTTGAGGTAGGTTACACAAAGGGAGTATTGGACATAGGATAAATCAGTATACGTTTCGCTTTCTTAGACGCAAGTCGCTTTTATTGGTTCACGGCAGAGGGCTAACAAGGTCCCCTCTTGCTGTTATTGGTTTGCCCGGGGAAGGTTAAGTTAACCCACCGGAAGTCCCCTGACCGGGAGTCGCGGCGACTTCGTATACTCACCTCAAGTCGCCCGTGTTTTGAACACGGTATCAAGTATTGGGAAGTGGTGACATTTGGCCTTCTGTGGATACACATTTGGATTCGCCCTTCATTGTTATTGGTTTAGCTGGCCGATCGATTATTCTCGGTCCAGCCGGTACTATACAAACTTCAAGTGTCCTATTGGTTTAGCTGGCCGATCGACTATTCTCGGCCCAGCCGGCACTATACAAAGTTCAAGTATATTACCCAACGAGCTCCCCGGTGACGATTTCCGCCCAGGAGCTACCCCTAGTCCTACACTTCATCTCCCTATTGGACGGATTTACACTTTTCGCCCTAGGGTCCATCAAGAGAGCTAACCACCCAGTACTGACGGGTACACAAGGTGAGCTTTTAACATGCAACATTCGAGCAGTCGCGATCAAGCGGATGGAAGCGACCGATCCAGCCGGCCTCAAGCCGGATCGGATCATGACTCGGATGGACGGAGTACCCCCTCCGGTAGTCAGTCGTCTGGGACCCCCGTGGGTGTTCGCGTCTCAGGAAGATTTTCTGAGAGCGACTACACCACACCAGCCGCCATTCCCGGTATATTTAAACCCGGCGCTTGCACTGGTGGTGGGGCTTCTTCGCACCACCACCGCGCCCTGTACTGTCTTCCGCACTCAGGTCGTTCCGGGTCATCTTCATCCCGAACGGCCCGTGATTTTCTAGCGTATCCCTGAACGCACTCGCGCACTTAGACCCCTTCTTGGATCCTGGCGACGTGCTTGGGGCTGACCCTTGTGACCGCGCCTCTTCGACCACTTCGAGGCGCCGGTCCATACGCTTGAGGTATTCTAAAATAACCTCCGTATTCGTCTCCGATTTTTCACCTTTTTCGTCATCCATGTTAACCACGAAAACGAGAACTTAAACGAGAGAAACGAGATCGCAAAAACCACCAATTTCCACACGAGAAACGAAATAATATTCAATAATCAACGAACAAATCGAAAAACGCGATAATCGACTTTAAACTCTTCGCTTCTGGTGACAATACGCGGTTAGAGCCCGTAATTCCTTGGGCTCATAAGCTGTAGGAAAATATGTCACTTGTGACGGCTAGCACCAGCAATGTAGTGCCGGGTGTCTGCAGTCCGGTTAGAAACTGTGGACACTTGTTGTTCCGCCTTTAAACTGTGCGCTTAGTCCTGTAGACTAACTTAAGAGGTGCTCTAGCCCGCACCGTCACCAGTTGCTACTGCTCGTAGGTTCGTAAAAGTAAAAGTAATATATATTTTAGTTATTAAGTTCAAAATTGTACTTTATAACCTAAAATTCACATATAGTGGTCCACGCAGTTTTGTCTACACATCCACTACGTGTAATTAGAGCTTTTCACATGCATAATTAGCGAGGGCTAACTGTGCGAAGAGAATTTCAGTGCTTCTACAGTGCGCGCCCGCTAAGACGGAAGTACATACATGTATCTATTTCACATTGCTTTTTGGGTCATTACCCAACATTGGCAATACATTTTATTCAACTCGCAGTATGGCCTTAAGACCAACACCTGCAAAAAACACCTATGCGCTCAGTCCTTCCTTTATACCGGCAACGACCTGCTGGTACTGTGGAAATTGGGGAATATCTCCCGAGTAAACGAGGCTTGGTGGATTGTGCATAGCATTCTTAACAACCCGTTGAATGTCTGCGGCAGTAACCTGATCGATCTTGGCACATACAGATTCGGGCGTCTCACGCTCCCCGTAAGTAAGGAGCTGACGACCAATGTCTTCATACAGGATCATACGGGATTCAAGGTTCATAAGCACAGATGACTTGAGCTGATTCTTAGCACGTGCAAGTTCAATGGCATCAACAGGATGATTAGCGGCACTAAGCATTTGGTTGCACAATAGTGCGACGAGGTTGCTAGTGTGTGACGGAATGCAAGCACCATAAATGCCCAGGAGGCCGACATCTGCGTGGATGGACGAAAACGCGAAAGCCGACTCGACCCAATAAAATCGATTTAAAACACTTGTGTATAATCGTGAATACATGCCCTTGCCTGGACCACCAGCAGAGAAACTATCACCACCACCCAATAATGTGTGAAGCACACAGATGGGCACAAGATCTTCGTCATGCCAGCCACCAGTTGGAAATGCTAGCGCTGCGTACGAAAATTCCGACTCAGGATTTGGAAGAGAGTATAGTCCTCCTGTGTAGATTACTGGCTCTAACGTTTCGGGACTCGACGGAGTTGCCATGGGCGTATTAGGGGGCGCCACAGGAATATCGGCAAAGAATTTCTCGGCACATTTAACCAACCGAGCGTGATCAATACCAGCGCCAGCTAATACCATTTTCTGGGCGACAAAGTGTTTCGTACGAAATTGGTTGACCTTTTCTACTGTCAATGCGTCAATTTTGTCCAGCGGACACTGTAGTGGTCGCCCAAGTGGTGTGTCTGCACCGTAAGCTGCAGCGTGAATAAACTCTTGCAACGTCGCGGTTGGGTTTCCCATCAGATCCTCCGTCTGAATGCGCATAACGGTCTTAATACTCTCGATTTCTTCAGGTACGAGGTTTACGTTAAGAATGGCATCAGCTAGAAGTTCCAAGCCCTTCTCGACATTGTCACGTAGCAAGTCAATCGTGTAGATGATCTGTTCACGGCCGCATGACGACGTCGTGAGCGCGCCAATGTCCTCAATCTCACGAACTAGCTGCGCATGAGAGCGTCGCGTGGTGCTCTTGAAGCCTAAATGCTCCAGCAAGTGACTCACACCCACGCTGTCATCGTCCTCAAAGCGACTGCCAGCATCGATAAAGATCCCGAGCGTAGCGGCCTGACCATAGGTTTCCTGTGAAATCACACGCAGACCCGAAGAAAGAACGGATATTTCTGTTTTTGGAGGCTCCAGCTGACTCGCAGGTTTAAGCTTCGGCAATCCCGACAGCTCTCGCTCCAACGACAGCTGCTGTTTAGTCTCTTTGGGCACGTCTGGTCGCAAGATATCCTTCGGATCCACTCGAGACGACGTGTGAGCCTGTGAAAACGTGCGTGTCTGGGAAGTGAAGGCCTGCAGAGGTAGGAAGCGGCTGCTGAGTGGGTGCACTGCCAGCCGTGCCACCCGCATCTGCAGGTGCGACATCATTTTATTTTCTAAGGTGGGCGTAACTTATGTGTACACACACGCCAAATACTGATGGTACCAATTTGTCGGCACAGCTTCACATGTCCAACCGCTAAGGTCATCATGGCAGGCAAGCGCAAGAAGATTCATTGGACCGCGCGGCGCAAAATCAAGCAGGCGCGTCGTGAGAACGAGAAAGACGACGGTCAGCAGCTGCAACAAGACAAAAAAGACCATCGTGTTGACCGTTCGGAGACTGTTCATCCTGGTTCTTATGCGGCGCTGCGTCAACCTTCAACTCTTAATGCAGCGTCACTGCCGCCGAAGCGTCGCTACGGCCTGTGGGTGGCCTTCTGCGGCAAGAATTACAGTGGAATGCAGATGAATGAAGGCGTAAAGACTATTGAGGCGGAACTCGAGCGTGCGCTGTTTGAGGCAGGAGGCATCGCTGAGACCAACTATGGGTTTTTACAGAAAATTGGGTGGAGTCGCGCTGCTCGCACGGACAAGGGTGTCCATGCCGCGGGCCAGTTGATTTCTGTAAAGCTTCATGTTGGCGACGATATTGCGGCATTCGTCGCCAAAGTTAACGATGCGTTGCCCCAGGACATTCGCGTGATGCAAATGGTTACTGTCACAAAGAACTTTAACGCTAAAATGACGTGTGATCAGCGCACTTATGAGTACCTTGCGCCCACTTTTATCTTCCGACGTCGTGCCCGGTGTCATGCTTCTGACGATTCTAAAAGAAATGAAGAAACGCGAGACAAAGGCGCGATACAATGGCCATCTAATCTGCGTGACTCGGACGCTGACATCGACGACAACATGATTATCGACGAGACAACGCTCACCAATCACAAGTCCTTTCGACTAAGTGAAGATACTTTAGAGTTGCTCAACGCCACTTTAAAGCAGTACGTAGGAACCCATAATTTTCACAACTTTACGTCCAAGATGGAGCCCACGAACCCTCAAGCAAAGCGATTCATCATCTCATTCGAAGCCGAGCGTCCATTTATTGAGAATGATATGGAATGGCTGCGGCTGCGAGTCGTTGGTCAAAGCTTTCTACTGCACCACATCCGCAAAATGATTGGTACGGCCGTAGAGATCGTCTCGGGTGTTGCGGACCCATCAACTATCGAGCGTGCCATGGAGCTGACGAAAATGGACTTGCCAAAAGCTCCAAGTGTCGGATTGTACCTGGCACAGGCTCATTTTGAAGTGTACAACATGAAAATGACTGATTCAATTCAAACTTCACACCCTCCGCTTGATCTCAAAGACCCTGCAGTGGCTGAAGCGGTTGAGCAATTTAAGCGTGACTTTATTTTTGATCACATTGTAAAGCACGAAGAGCGCACGCGCACCTATGCAAAATGGCTGCGAACTTTGGAAGTGCTGCCGTTTGACTATGAGTGTAAGCCTTATTTGGAGTGGAAAAAGGAAAAAGAAGACGAGGCTACTCGTACAGATCGGGAAGGCAGGCGTGCATTGGCTAACGCAGCGCGAGCAGAAATTGCTCTTCAAGTTGACAACAAAACAGATGCTGCGCCACTGAAATGATGAAACCTTGGGTTCCGATACTGGAAATTGGATCATTTACCTAATTTTGGCTTGATCATTCAATTTCGGCGCTGATAAATGGAGCGGAACCACGAGACGTAACCTACTTTAAGCTTTTCTTACATTAGATTTTTATCCTACTATTAATAGTAGATATCGAGCTTGATCCGTTGTTGCAATGGCAAAAGTACTTCGAAGTAATTGCAAATTAAGTTAGAATCGTCCTTCTTGCTAAAATTCAACCACATCCGGTAGCTCAGGAAGGTTGAGCAACTTTGGGCCGGCGAGCTTATCCAGGGACATGCGCTCAAGGGAAGGTGCACTGGTGCCTAGCGACGAGACAGCAGCGCGCCCTTCAGGGCTTGGCAGCTGAGGGCCGATCATGGGCTCAGCTGAATCTAGGCTAGATGGCGACGGCGCTGGACCAGCAGGGGGTCCAAACGATTGCATCGCGCTCAGTCCGGTGACATATCCCACATTTGGGCGCATGAGTGTAGGCTGCATACCCACTGGTCCACCATAGCTGTACGGGGCAACGTAAAAAGGGGGAAAGGCACCAAAGGTGGCCGCTAGACCGTAGGCAGGCATGCTCGGTGAGCCAGTGGGATATGATGGCATAAATGGAGGCGGGTAGATCTGGTACATCGACATTGGCATCGCTTGTGGGGACGTGGTTCCATTATCAGGAGCAAAAGCAGGAGGGGGAGTGGCCACAGGAGCTGGATTTGAACCAGGAACAGCAGAGGTTGCACATGACTTGACAGTCTCTTGAGCCAATGGATGTTCAATCTGGACAGAGGGAGAAGTCGAAGAGGGAACTGAAATCGGAGCCGGCTCTGGAGCTTTTAAAAGCTGTGGAGCTGGTTCTTTGTCCACCATTTTTTCCACAACAACCAGAGCGTTCGAAACTTCAGGTTCGGCCAGTTTTACGGCAGGAGAGACCTCAACAGCACGTTCGACCTCACGCTCGTCCTTCCTATGGATACGATCAGTGGGTGACGTATACTTTTTTTTCTTCGACTTTATTTTCTTTTCCTTTTTCTCCTTGCGTTCGCGTTCACGACGTTCTTCTTCTTCCTGCTTCATCTTCGCCAGTTTCTCCAACTCAGCTTCAGCTTGACGCTGCTTTAGTTTTTCGCGTTTCAGTTTATCTTTCAACATTCGACGCTCTTGCTTCATTCGCTTTTCTTGTTCCTCCCGAACTTTAGCCTCCTCACGAGCTCGCTGCTCTTCACGGTGGGCTCGGGCAAGCTCAGCCGCTTCTCGTGCAGTGCGTTCCTCCTCTTCTTTCTCCCTCATAAGCTGCTTTTTAGCGCGCCGTTCAGCGCGGTACTTCTTCTTCAGCAGGCGTAACTCTTCATTCTCCGCCAGTGGGAGCTTATCCTCTATACTTTCCGTTTCCGTGACCTCGGCTGCAGCTAGTTGACTGGAACAATCAGCAGTCGGCGAGGTATATTCCTCCTCCTCTTCATCATCTTCGAGCTTGCCCTGAGCGTATCCGTCATTTACGATGCTGGCGGTCTCGCTTCCCAGAGAGCTCTTTTTGTGGCTTTTCGAGCTGCGACGACTATGAGAGCTGCTACGGCGCTGGTTTACATCTTCCAAAGGAACGATCTCAGCTTCTCCATCCTCAACCATTGACTGAATGTCAATGTCATCGTGAATCTCCACATCACTATTCTCTTCACTGCCAACGGATGACCGACCATAACTGTGATCGTAGCGTTTCTTTGGATGACGCGCATCCTTGCGCATACCAGCAAGTCTCGCAGCTGCCATCTCGGCGTAAAGGTCTCTATTTGATTCCAGTTTCTGCGCCCATCGCTTCTTCTTTTTCTCCTTCTCTTTTTGCGCCTCCCGCGCCACAAATTCCTCGTCAACAAACTCTGCATCGTCTTGATCGTCGTCTGTGTTACTATTTTTTACGATCACTGCTCCAAATCTGCTGGCGCTCGTTTCATCGAATAAAAAATTGTCCGAATCCAGCGTCTTGGCCTCTCCATGCGTGTCGAGAAGCTCTTTATCCAGCAACACAGGCTTTAAATCTTCATCCACTTCATACTTGGATGACGCGAGTTCGCTTTCCTCCCCGTAAAGCCCCCAAGCGTCTGGTTCATTATTGTCACCATTCCGCAATTCTCGCGAGTCAATTGATGCACCTAGCGTGGCTCGAAACAGCTGGTCTTGGACAGGAAAATCGTTCTGGTCTCCCAAGTTCGTCGGGGTTGCTAGCGCGTCGGTGTAAGCTCGAGGCTTTCTACCGTCGGCCGCAGACGCAGAGGCCGCACGTCGCCGGCGTTCAAGGCCACTATCACTACCAACTCGCTTCCCCCGTCCCCTTTTAAAAGCCAACGGAGAAGCCATAAGCTCCAACCACTTACTTTTGTCGGTCGCGGATGGAGCTATGCACTGATAAAGCTTCTTGTCCCTCATCTCCATCGTGAATGCGTGCTGGTAGCGATGAAATCCAGTCTTGCCGTCCCAATTGCTGATACGTTTAAGTTTATGCACACCGGAAGGTTTTTCTGGGTGCGCGTCGTAGGCCTTGCGGCTCTTGTAGCTCCGCAGCATAATGTACTTGTGTTCGTCCACGTCGTGATGCCACGTGGCCACACAATAGCGTTCATGCATCACAGGCATCTTGGCCAAACGCTTTTTAAGGTTACCTTCCATTAGAACGGCGCCGTATTCGGGTTGAGAAGAGTGACTGCTAATGTTGCTGGCACTCAAAATTTCCTCCGGATCAGGTGATTGACGCTTGTGTTTGTGCATGCGACTCGCCAGGAATCCGCGAAGGCGACGGCGTCCTGGTGGATCCTCCATACGAAGTACTTCTGTGATGATAAGCCGGAGCGACCTCGCTTCGTGTCTTTGTGGGGCGATGTACTTTGGTTGTACTACGGTAGTACTAGTAATGGAAAGGATTTAAAAGCTTCATCGGTTTAAAAAGGGTACTAGATGATAACGGTCTGATTACTACTGAATATTACAGCCCTTCGAGATGCAACCGGTAAAAACGCCTTAATCACCTAAAAATTCTCCTAAATTTTGCAGTGAAATTTTAATCGAAGACCCCATACACTTCCCGTTCATTTTTTTGACGACGGAATATGGTCATGAGCAAACACAACAGTATGCCAGACTTTAGCTGCATTTTTGTTTTTAGAATCTCGAATATTTTAGTAAGCTAAAGATCATATAGTCGAACAGTGGGGCGCGGTGCGGGCATGGTCGCCGCAAAGTTCATCTTCACTGGTCTACTCGATCTACTCTTCAAGTTTACACCCGAGCTGGAATGTACTCGACTGACGCTGAGCATGCAACGGAGAAGCTCCTCCTGCTCCGCGAGACATTGACTTATGGAGCGAGATGAGCGAAAACGAGTAGTTGGTTCTTCTGGGCTCAAACGACTACTTGGACCTCTCGAGCCATGCAAACACTCTCGTTTATTATGTTTGGCAGTAGGTGGCACAACGCCCGTGGTTCCTGGGCGTGACTGTCGTCTAAGCTCCGACATTGTCATCATGTCTGTCGTATCGATGACCTCGCTGACTTCCAGTGTATCAACCTGCCTCCCCAATTGCTTTTGTGAGTGACGTCGACTTGTAGGATAAAAGTCAGACATGGAAAGCTTCTTGTGCAGCCTGGACCTGGGGCTCTGGTGCTTTTCATCAAGTATAGCCACGTCGTCATCAATGACATCCAGAGTAGCTACAAATGATGTGTCGTCCCTTTCTACGTTGTTGTCACCCCGAGAAGGCCGGGACGAGCTCGTAGGTATTGACCTTCCGGAAGCATTTAGCGATGCTTTGCTGGCATCATCCGAGTCCGTCTCGGACCAGTCAGACTCGGACCTGTGCAATGAAATATCATCCCACCAACTCGGTCGTCGCTCATCATCGCTTAGTGCTTTGCGTAACTTGTGACCGCTTCTTTCGTAATTTACTTGTCCAGCGCTATTACGTGGGGAAGTCTCGCGCACTTGCCTTGAATGCGTCTGCGATGCCTCATTTCGAAGACTACAGTTGCCATACATCATACATGCCGTGCAGAAGTGCGTTTTCGCTACTTGAAACACACGCGATTTGGAGACTGGACTGTAATTCCGCGGCACATTGCGATCGATTACACATTGGTAACAGAAAATGTCCCCGCAAAGCCGGCAATGATAACGGCGACGCATAGCAGATTTGAAAGGTAGTTGGCAACTGGTGCACGCTTTGCGCAAGTCGTTGGGCACCCAATTCGTCTTGTTCATCATTCCTTGCTTCAAAATGTGTTTCGAGTCGACGATTAGGGACATGTCGTTGTAAATGCGCATGATCTTTTTAAAGTTCCGGGCACTCACCGACAGACCAGCAAAGTCATTTTCGCAGATGATAAAAAGCTGTGTAGCGTCCGAGGAGCCTACTGGGCGGACTATAGCGACGCTGCGTGGCTGAACGCGCTTGATTTTCATTGTCCTGTACAAATCGGGGCATTCTTCGATCTCGAGAGGCATAGTCACGCGAACGCCGACATCGCGATCGAGCTTATCTTTAGTATACGTTAGATATTCCAGAAAGCAATTGTCACGCTTGCGGCCGAAATGGGAAGGTTGAAGGCACAACCACTTGATGCCCAAATACTCATGAGTCTTGCCAGAACTTCTCGTGTGAATGTTCTTCAGTACCACTGCATCAACCGCGTAGCCGTACATGAACTGATTGCACTCAAAATGCTCCTGCGACGTCTCAGCGTAGTGAAAATTTATGAAATTTCGGTAGTTGCATTGAATGCGTCCGTAAAGACGAAACTCACTGCGCGTAAGCCCTTCAGATGTCTGTTTTCGAATGGCAGTCAAAGAACCTTCAGTACTGACTGGCACCCATGGAGCTCTGTAAATGGGGTAGGCCCCTTTAGCTTCATGCCGTTCGTATTCCAACAAGGCGTTTTGGACAAGTTTTTCGACTTGAATCTCGTAGCTCTGTATCTGTTCGTCCGATAGCTTGATCTCCGGGAAAAAGTCATCAGGGAATGGAAATGTTTTCGTATCATATCTTTTCGTGTGCCAAACAAAATCGGTCAGTTAGTTAACGTATAAGAAAAGCTTCCAAATTATTTGTGCCTACCGCGATGAGATCCGTCGATGCTTTGATGGCAACATGGCGGAAAATTCAAAACTAACTGATCCCTTGCGAATTCCTTCTTATACCGGTACTAAATATAGTGTTGTCAAGATCTTAAAAGGCCAGGTACAATACGTCCAGAGGCATTTGGCCGACGATCTGCGCCAGAAGAGTCGTACATGCACGGCATATCGTGACTTCCGGTCGAACGTAGCCAGAGCATCGAAAGCTTCGTCATTGACAAAGCCTTTCCTGCTTTGCATACTTCGTAGTACAACTACCCAGCACGTTGGTGGTTTTTTTAAGGGTACTCTAGGTGCCATTTTATGCACAGGTTAGCGGACGATGTAACCTAAACCAATACGCCCGTCCACTAGCGTACGCCAAGAGAAAAAGATTGCGCAAAGTTATTACTGTAATAAAAAAAGCCTCTCTATCTCTCTATACCCTACCCCCCCCCCTCTATGCTAATATGTACCGACAATAATTGCAATTCACAATTGAATTGAAGCCTCTAAAATTATGGCTTCTACATATCTATCTATTCTAATTTTAAGGACCTTAGAGGATTTATATAATTATAATGAGTCGTTAGGATGTTAATCGGCATTGAATACTGGATTTTATTATCTCTACATCGTTTTAGAAACGGGGCGGATGTGGTCCACCTAGCAGTGTGGTCCACCAACTTGAGAGGATTCGCCACGTGATCTGGCAATTAGACCACCGTAAGCAATGGAAGGCCACTACCAAGGAAGAAATTTCAGTACGGCACAAGATTTCCCCGAACCTTATCTACACCCCAAAGCAAGCAGGAGGTGTTGGGCTCATTGCGCTTCCGGTTGCCATTAGGGAACAACGTTTAAAGGAGGCAACAAAATGGCTAATAACGGCGGAGAATATCTTGAAACAGGCATGGTTATCATGGAGAGGCTTCGGACTAGGTGACGATCTCACTTACATTTCACCACGAATGCATGGTAAGTTGGTAACACAAACTCACAGCGTTACAAAGGAATCCGAGTTCGTTACCAGAGGACATGGGGCAATGGCTAGGTCCCACCAGAGAAGAAAGTCGGCAGTTGAAGGATTATGTGGCGAGATATTTGCCAGGTATGATCCAAAAATTGAACTTGACGAAAGCTTCCTGTGGAATGTCACCGGACCAAATCCTAACTGTGAAAATTGACATTGATACAATCCCTCATCGCGAATTGTTGTCACCACAGATGGAGGCGTTTTGGAGAACTTTCAACTAGGCGGGAAATCCGTGGCTGAGGGAGGAGCGAACGACCAGTCTTGACGCGAGAAAATATGATAGGATTCCGGAAGCGATCATCTCCGCTTTAGGTATTCAACGAATTTCTCGTGATGAGTTCTCGTGGTTGGTTGTATCTTCGCAGTCAAAATCACATACGCATGCAAAGCTTTGTCGGTGGATTTGTACGATTATTCTGGTATCGCCAAGTGTGGAGGTGGGAAGTCATATTGGCCGCCTCCCACCTATTCAGTTATTTAAGGCACCAGAAATACTACAAGGTTTCACCTGGCGGGTCATCCGCAAAGAAGTATTAGAAGGAAATGAGTCTACAACTTCTTCCAAGATTAGACTCAAACAACAGCCATCCGGTATTTACTGGAAAGTGATACCGTTGTCGCATACGGAGATATTAAACTGGACCGCGTCCAAAGTCAAGGTAGTCGTGTGTAAACCGCACCCGCTTTTACATATGTACCCTTGGCCACTATCAGATGGTATTCGATCAATTTGGCGGGTACCGATCAGTTTGAAGCGACATTTCAAACAAATTTATTTTCAAGCGATGGCAGTCACGCTACCAACAACCCTGCATAGGTGGTCAGATCGGAGAGCGCAAGACTCGTGGTGGTGTTCGGTTCAGGACCAGACACCGCGGGACATCTGGACACATGGACAAATCTTGACGGATTACCAGCTATGGGTTACCTATCGTGTGGCCACCATGCAACTGAACACTTACTATTGCAAAGAACATGATTATCATGGATGTGCCATAGTAACAGAGTGCAATAGCACTGAAACGAATTGTGTTCAAATTCTCTGGGACTGTATCAGCGCTCGGAGTTTCTGGAAAAGATTTTTACAACAACGGTTTGGACGTACTCTTTCGGCTGAGGAAATGCTCCAATACAAAAACAGCACTGCTATAAGACAAGCGCCGGAAATTTCAACCGCATTAATCAGGGAGATGCAACTCAAGTACGGTTTGACAATGGACGCCTTTCATGACCAGATGGCAAGATTATGGTGGGCAGTTAGTGGGATCGCGCAGGTGTGGTTGTGGCAACTGCGTAACCAAGCCATATTTAAAGGAAAATGGAGAACGATTCGAGAGAATACTGAGTTTATCTGGAATCAATGCAGGACACAAATTAGTCAAGTGGCAGCATTTGAGCGCAGGAAGCCACATCTTCGAGAGGACGGGGTACGTCTTCAATTATGCATGCACAGTGTTGATGCAGCTCAGGTCCCCACAACAAGATCCCTCTCCTGTTACTTCTGTCCCAGAAATAGCGCTGAGAGCCAACCAATTTATAATAGTCAATAGTTAAAGACTAAATGGACTATACTTATACTACAACTAGACCACCGTAAGCCTAAAACAAGCTTCACACTCTATTGTTGCCATTATTGTGGTTTCATCTTCTTATTCTTTTGTTTCCCTGTTTGTTTCCACCAGATTGATCTGGTGTTCTTGGAGCAATATTGTTACGAGTAAATACAAGTTTCGGAGGAGGAATCTTTCTCGTTTTGATGCAGGTGTATCTTTCTTTCACTTTGGTGTATAATCTTTGATATGCGATCGCATGTGTCATGGTGAGAGTGACGGAGGTTAGCTTATAGCACTTTCTTCCACTTCAAGTAAGGGAGCAATCTCTGAACCGATATTTTGTGTCGGCCCTACTGTGATAATGCGTTCCTTTTGCTGTTTTTTGTGGTTAAGAGGATTTTAAAAATATAAGTATGAGTGGATGGTCACGGCCCCAGCCACTATAGATCGGTACGAATTGACAGTTAGCCACCTGGGACGAGTCAACCCGACCTGGAAAGATACGTGTGATAAAAGGGTGAATTGGAGAATATGTGGAAAGTATTGAAGTCACCATTGTCAGACCTGATCACGGGTTATTCGGCTAGAATAAATCGATTAAGCTACGCGACCGCCCATGGATGGGTTAAATGTCGGGCCGGGTCAACCTAAATGCTAAAATATCAGCTGGGATACATTAACAAACCCAGATCGTGGTTTCATTCGGATAGTACTATGGCTGGACTGGATGTTCGAGCGATCGAGCCGGTCAGGCTGGTTAATCACTATGACCGACCGATTAACTCTACCGACCCTGCACTCTGACCGTTGCGGCCGATCGGGAACACTGGTCAGCCGCTATTGGAGTTCAAAGAAGTTGATGGTTACCAGACCACGTGACGTTGGCGATTGGAAAGTCAGGTCCAAGAACAAGTTCAAAGTCGGCTCCAAGATCAGGTCCAAAGACGGTCTAAGATCAAGCCCAAAGTCGGCTTTAAGATCATGTCCAAAGTCGGCTCCGAGTGTCGGCTCCGAGATCGGGTCCAAAGTCGGCTCCGAGTTCGGATCCGGGGTTAGGCATGAGGTTGGCAAAGGTGATCCGACTGTGAAGGGTTACAAAGGCAGCAGAGGTGGTTGAGTTATTACGAAGACAGTTTGAAGGCGATATCGGGCAATCACGTGATGGAATGATCAAGCTCGGAATATTGGGTAAGTCACATAGGTTGGTGTACGGTACACTTAGTCTTGGATTTTACATATTAAGTAATAGGATTGAATTCACCCCAAAACAAACATTCGCCCTGCCACGTGTCGGCGGTCATTGGGAGCACAGGGTTAACAAGGCCCCCTGTAGCTCAGCTTATCCCCAATCGATACGCGCGCTGACGCACTTTGGCTCACCGGAATTCACCCGACGGGATTGTACTGGACAATTCTAATCTCACCCTCACGTCCACGGTTTCGAACACGTTGTTGAATTGGAAAGGTTTGTGGTGATAACTAAGTGGTTTTGCTGTGGAAGGTCGTGGTTACATCGTGGAATTTACTGTAAAACCTGTATTAGAACCCCACTGGGGTTATCACTATAACCCCACCCAGACGTGGGGTTATATTCGAGGGGGGTTCTATTTGAGAAAAAAAGAAAATCGGGTTCACTTAAGGAATAGGGTAGGTACCCACTTTAATTAAAACGAAACTCACACAGAGAAAATACAACGATAATAGGATGACTTACCAAACGAAGCATCTATACTGGCTCACCGTGAATGCTTCTGCATGCGTCTAGCTGATGGCATGTGTCGGTGCACAAGCGTAGATTTTAGATCCCCCAACGAACATCTCGTATCACACCAATGGATTGACTCAGGAAGACGGAGGTGACACACCAAACGTGTAGTTTGACTGGCATACCACAGATAGAGTTGCAAACGCGATGAAGAGCGAGTGTCCATTGCTAGAAAATCGGTGATTGAAGGTGAGACCTACACTGCGCTGGTCGTTTTAAGGAACAATCAGCAACTAGACTGTATGTAGACTTGATAGGTTCGAGGGCTATCTCGATTTTCTCTTTTTCTAGATGGAGTCCCTATTTTATCACTATTGCCGACAATATTACTAGGGGCATCCCTACCTTCATCCGGAGTAACATGTCTGCATAATGCGTGCCCAAGTATTGTGACACGTAATGTCAAAGAAGTATCCTTTCTACTTCATATGGCTAAGCTTACTGATACGCTGAATTAGTCGTAACGAAATGGAACCAATCTCACCAAGCCGAATTGGATCACACAAAGACTGAAAAATAGAATACAATATGAACGGAGTGGAATATACATCGTTCCTCTCTGGATAAATGAATACACTGTTCCTCTAATTGTTGTAGCGCGTGTCATAGTTCGTCGACAAAATTACTGTCTGCCACTTTTAACCACTCAGCTTTTTCTCCGTCCTCAAAATATAACGGAGAAATGGCGGAGTAGTTAAAAGCGGCAGACTGTAAATCGTGTCCTCGGGATTGTCGATCAGGAACTGCATTGCATATTTCACAATGACTTTGGACTTGGCATTTCCACGGCACAGCTGCAGCTCTTTGGCCAGTGCTTGCACTTCTCGTCGGAATGCGCTCTCAAGTGCTTTAAAAGTTTCACCAATTCTTGACCTACGTAATTACAAAACAATTGCACGCGCTTTGCTCGCTGCCAGTCATACGCAATACCGGTATTATTGTTGCTGTTATAGCAGTCTATTTAGCCCATAGGTACACGTAACAAAAGTGATGTACATGTAACAAAAGCGAGGTACACGTAAAAAGGGGATGAGGTACACTTTAATTTCCCTAATTAAACCGATACTTAATTTTATGCACCGTACTGTTAAATTAGGTGGGGTTCTATTTGAGGGATGGGGTTGTAGAATTAACTCCAGCTGGACCTGGGGTTCTGTTCAAGGGGAGGGATAGGGTTCTAATTCAGGTTTTACAGTACACATACATGTAAAGTGAAGATACACCGCGGTCAAAAATCTAATACCCAACGCCCGCACTACATGCTTTTCGCCAAAACACTACATAGCACCCTATCGCCTCGCCTATTCGCAAACAGCGCAAGAATTTCACTCCGACGAAGCACGGACAGGTTGTATCTTTTCTGCTGAGCGTCTGCATCGAACTAGAGCCGTCAATTGGTGCAATACGAGAGTGTGTCATTCAACACAAGTGCTACGAAGCACAAATCACGCGAGTATAGCGGCGCGCAGCTACTGACATCAAAGCGGGGAGGAGCTATTAACTACGAGAGTGGGAGGAAGGGGAGAAGCGGTCGCACGTCGCGTCTGACGAACGAGTTCCACTACGAGCTCAACCATTTCATTGAACCTACCGCTTGAAGAGCGAATGGATATCCGGACAGTAGCGAGTTCCCTCAGTATACCAAAATCGACCCTTCATGACTACTTTAAGGCCGACGTGTTACGCTGTCATACAGGACCAGCGAAGCCGGTTCTTACCGACAACCAGCGTGTGGCGAGTGTCCGTTTTGTGCTTCGTTTATCGTGTCAGGTCCCTGCACAAGACTGTTGTTCAGTGCAATGTTCGAGTACGTACGTACACATCGATGAAAAATGGTTCTATCTAATGCAACGCTACTACCTAGGGAAGCACGAAAAAGAGCCCTACTTAGCCATCAAGAACAAGAACTACATTTATCAAGGTCATGTTTCTGGTTGGGATTGCTCGTCCTCGGAACGCCAAACACCCGCCACAACCCAATGGTAAAATTGGGTGGTGGCCCTTCGTTGTCTATGAACCTACCGAGCGTTCAAGCAAGAACAAGGCGGCTAGCACGTATGAGCTGAGGAGCTACACAGTTGATCGCGACGCGTATCGCCAAGTGATCTGCCTGATAGTCATTCCTCGTATCAAAAATGGGATTTTTCGATCCTACAACAAGACAATGCAAAACCTCACGTGGTCAAGACCGATTCAGTGGTTCGCGCCGCGTGTTCGTTGGGCAACAGGGATATCCACAGCCACCGAACTTCCCCGGCTAAAATGTTCTCGATTTGGGATTTTTTTCCTCTCTTCAGTCACGTCAGCACAAGAAGCGGTCTAAAACGATTGAACAATTGGTCGAAA
>MIQA02001252.1:0-19597 GCA_001887855.2 Sclerospora graminicola | reverse complement strand
TGCGGCTCCTCCACGCAGTTGAAGTCGCCTGCTAGAATCACGTTCCCCATCTCTGGTGTGCACCAATTACCTACATCTTTAAAAAACTTAGTACGATTTGCATTAGTATCTGCTGGTGCATAAATATTAATGATCCTCCACTGCTCGAACTCCACCGCAATGATGCGTTCTGTCCAGTTAGTGCATCGCCACGGACTCGCTGTCTGTCCATATTCTGGCGTCATCAGAATTCCCACTCCACATGCTTTCGTAGGCGAAATTCTCCAATACGCTAGTCTCTTGACCGGGTCCGAGTAATTCCACATCCGCTCCCACGTCCTTGTCACCTCTTCTGCTTCTTCTGGTGTGGTTATATGCGTCTCCTGGATGACCGTACAGTCCGCCCTTATTGCTCTTGATTTATTTCGCCACACTTGTAACCAATCATGCCGTGATTGCGCCTTGAAACCTCTTACGTTTTGAGTTGTGATGCGTATCTGGGCCAGCTCTTGTTGATCAGTCATCCTCGCCTCTATGCCTCCTCGCATGATTTCTGAATCTGCCAGTGCCCTTCTACTGTACGCATCACATAAGGTGGTCAGCCGTTCGACTTCCTCCTCATAGGTTGCTCCTATCTCGTTGCCCTTAGTACATAAGGAGGGGATCCAGTGCTGAGTCCCCTGATATCGCTCCCCGTGTATTGAGCCCAAGTCCACCCTTCGTATCTACATGTGAAACTGTGGTTAGTGCCTTGGTAAAGTATGACGCAATGTCTTGCCACACTGATGCATCTTCCGCTTCCAGCCGCTTTGAGAATTCCTTCATCTGAGTGAATGTTCGCTGGGCCTTCTCCAGGCGCGTTATCTTCTGTGTGATGCTCTCTTTTGGCATCGCCTCCTCACCAAGTATTGCCGCGATTTGCGTGTGATAGATATGTGCGCATATCGCCATGTGTGCAAAAATCTTTTTGTTGTGTGGCGCACATAAGTTCCACAAGAAGTGTCCCCCATACTTATTTGTCTTGACAAAGTTCCAGTCGTCCCGGCTGTGCCTTATCGCTTCCTTATGCTGTTCCCCAACTACCTTCTTAACGCGTTGATTCCATTCGCTTATTCGTTGTGCATACTCCGCTTCATACTTACCCGCTTGAATATTTCCGCTCAAATGTTCCCAGCAATCTGTCCACCATGATCGAGTTAGTATGTGCATTACTTCATTGCTCATACCTTCGATTATTTTATGTGGGTGGCTAAAACACTCCAGGAGCTGCATTATAGCAGTCCCTTCCTTTGCTGCTGCAAGACGCCACACCCTCTCTCCTGCAGTCGCATGCGGGAATTCAGTGCCTTGGTGGTGATTCCACACCACCTCCATCGTATTCCACACCTTCGCCCACTCAGGTCCCCCATTGTTGTTGTCTTCTGTGTCCGGGGAAGTCGCTTGGAATTCGTCAAACAGCTCTCGCTGCACTGGAGCCACTATTTTCTCTGTGATGTTGTTCTGCGAGCTATAAGCCTCTGATACCGCCCGTTTTTTATGCATCCGCTTGACTTCAGCGTCCTCTATTGCCCTCTCTTCGGTAGGTTCCTCAGGCCCTTGCTCCATAGCTTCATCTGGATGATGGTCCGTCTTGTCTGCTGTTAATGTGGTGTTCCCATCTTCCAGTAGGTACTGTCCTTGTGTGTACTGGTGCCATTTGGACAGAACCTCCTCCCTTACCTCATACGTTTCTGCAAAGAACTGACGAACTCGTGGATCGCGCATATTCACTTGCAGTAGTTCTTCTTGGTTCGCTGTTGGCAGATACGTAACCGTATCAATGAGAAAGTGTAAAATGTCAACAGTACCTGCTTTGCCTTCTGTTAGAAGGTTTTCAATTTGATTATGGAGGAATTCCGGCGCGTATGATCGTCCTCCATCCTCCTGGTATACTTGATGCGTCACCAGCTGATTTCCTTGAGGACTCGTCATCTCGGTATCCTCTGTCTGCTCTTGCGCCGTTTCTGTCCTGGCTTGCCCTTCTGAGGTTCTCCAACCATGTGTGTACGCATGGTAATGAGCTGCCTTGAAATGTATAATCAGCGGCATCTTCCCTTTTCCTTGAATTGCGGTTTGTTTTAATGCTTTGACCTCTGCAATGCACTGCCCTATTGGGATTGGGTATTCTCCGCACGTCACATACTTCTTCCGCTGCGCCATCCTCGTTTCCGGGGCAAAGTGAATGGCTCCCACTGGTTTTCCATTCTCCTCTCCACTAATTACGAAAATGTGTCTCTGAAGCATGGTACCTATACATCCAAGTGTGTCGTTACTGCCCCATGATTTACAACTTACCGTTGCAGATAACTCAGAGGGGCTACTACCGTAGTCCTCCAAATATCTTTTGAATTCAGCTTCAGACTGCCTGCCGGTCATTCGGTCGTACCCTCTCCCCAGACTTCTGAGAGTCTGTTTTCGTATCCCCGGCGGGTACTTCATCCGAAAATCCATAAGTCCTCGTGAAGCACAACCTTTTTTTAGATGTGCTGCCGCTGCTTCCAGAATCTGTGGATTTGCTCGTAGCGACGAATCATAAAGAGCTTGCACTATACTATACGCCTGGCAGTTCCCCGTTGCCGCTGTTGAGACCTTCTGTAGTCCCATGGCTACAAGTGCCTCTCTCATAGTATATTCCTTGCGTGCTTGAACTCCTTGCTCTTCCCATACAAAGTATTTGACCGGTCCTTCCTTTGCTTGCACCTCGTTACCTAAGTGCACTAATGCATCGTTAGCCGTACTCTCGATTAATAATAAATCTGCCGCTGAATTTTGGCGTGCCGTCCCATCTGAATTGCTCGTTGTCGATGTATGTTTGTCCACTTTTTGTTGTTCCCGGGTTTTTAGACCCGGCCCGGGTTGAGTTACATCCACATTTTGTTTCTTCCTGGGTCTGGGTTGGTTAACCGACCCATGGTGAGATGTAACTTTGGTCGGTTCATTAACCGGTTCATCTCGGCCCGGGTTCTCCTTGACTTTTGCGGTTGAGACATCCCCTTCCACTTTTCCAGTTCCCCGTTGTTTCCTTTTAACTGTTGTCCAGTTGTCTTTCCCTTCTTGAAGCGTCACGTCTGCCCGTTCCCCTTGCTTCGTTGTTTCATCCGTTGGCCCTGACGGCCCTGCCGTATTAGCCTCTTCCTGGACCGGCGTACTGGTCGCTTTTTCCTCGGGTGCCTCCTGTTCGGAGCTCGTCCCCTTATCTTTCAGTCGTCGCTGTTCGTGACGCTCATCCTGCTTCTGACAGTTTCTCCTGACTTCTTCCCGCAGTGCTTCCATGCTCGCGAAAATCGGTTCTGGTGAGTCTATCATCTCAACCTCTTCCACTGTTACGTTTAAACAATTTTTTTTGTTTAATTGTTCTGTTGACAGAGTACATCCCCTCATCTGATGCCCTGCCCCACCACATCGCATGCAATGAATTTGACCTCTGGTGGCCGGGTGTTCCAGTGTGAGCACCATCCCACACCACATAATCCTTTCGACGCCCTTTAGCTGGTGTGGACATCCGCTTGCGTCAATAACTATTTCCCAGTCGAGTGACGTAGAAGATAATGGGCTACCTTGGTCCAGCTCTTCGAACCGGAATTCTACCTGGATAATCTGTTGCAAGTATCCGTGGAGCTTCATGATGTCAACATTTCGTGTTACGTTTCGCACTTTGATGACATATTCCGGGTGGAACCCCATGCCAGTTCCATTGCCGGTGATTTTTCTTTCCCAGACTTTCTCTGCTACTGGCTCTTTTCCATGCATGTTACGTAGGCCATGCACTTGCTTATGGTATGGGACTGTGACCCCCACATACCTCTTGGCTATTTCTCTCGTTAAAAAATATAAATGCAAAGTATGTTCCGATTGGTTGTAGCTGATAGACTTTACCTTAGACAGCATTTCCCATAACTTTCCATTATCCATGCCACGTGCAGTTGCAGCCGTCGATATACTTTCTTGCAAACTTTTAGTACTTTGAAAGGCTGTTTTAATGGCTTGTTCACCACGCAAATCCATCACCAGACATCCTTCGATTCTAACTCTTATGGTTAGAACTAATCTTAAACGGTCTGCCGACGTCATGATTTGTCTTAAAAACTGTGGAAGAATTCTAGCTAGAATTGTTCCTTCTGCGAGTCCTTGGACTATAATCCATTCATCCTTACTACCTTCGCGAAATTTGCGCTTGTCCTTGCCCGTCCACTCTCTTTCGCATATCTTCTTGAGCACTGACGCCCTTTCCGCCGAGTAGATAGCTGGATTAAACAAGTAATCTTCCGTTACCATTGATGTAGTTTTAACCACTTGAGTGTTTCCTGTTACCTTGTTTAACCAGCCCTTTAACACGCTATCCCCTTGAACAGCTACTTCAACTTGGCAACTTCCAATCATGCGTGCTAGCACATGTTCCAATGTTTGATTACTCCGTGCTGCCATAGAGCATGCTGCTGCTGTCTTGTTCTTCCAAACTTTCCAATCCATGGAATGTTTGATGACCACCAATTCAAACAGATCCAGTAGTCGCTCTAGCTCTCCTTGCTTTAATTCTGGCCATTTACGCCCCCCAGTAATCTTTCCGTCTTTGCCCTTTTTCGTCTTTGTCAAATTTCCGTTTGATTTTGTCTTGGTTGTGCCCCTTTTAGGTTTAGGGAAAAACAGTTTAAAGAGCTGCTGTATGACGTCCAACCATGTTTGAAGACGGGGCCGCACCTGTTCTGCATCCGTTAGTGCTCGTACGAGCACCTGCGCCAGATCTTCTGGGGTGTTCTGAGGGCCCCTTTTTTTTTCGGCACTGACTCTTTACCTGAGTCTTCCTGAGATGTCATATCCCCCTGGTTAGCCTGAGATTTGTGCTCCGTAACTTCATCTGCTGCACGGTCGTCCTCCTTCGCATAGACTACCATTACGCCCTCCTCTCCTTTTTGGTCGTTCTCTGCTGAAGCGGCCTCCATTTTCTCATCAGTGTCCGTTGGCTGGGATTCGTCAACTACTTCATCAATTTCTGGAGGACTTTCCAATTCCTCCCCGTCCTTTGCGTTCTCATCTTCCTGTAACGCACTTGTCTCTCGTGGTTCAGCCACCCCCTCCATAACTACCTTGTCCGGTGGCTTCCTTATTTCTTTCGGGTTATTACCCGTTGACTTCATCCTTGATACCGATGAGCTTATTTTTCAGGTAGTTCGCAACCTTGACGTGGTGGACAAGCTGGGTCTTCACGACAAGTTTTTATAAAAATCTTTGATAAACCTGGCAATAAAATTGTACCAATATAGATTTAGGGACTTTGGACATAAGTGGGGGTTATTCTGATAAATATCCCACTAATTTTCCAAAAGTGGGGTCTCAAGTACCATTGGAGGAAATGTTTCCACCAAACTAATCGCTGAGACAAAAGTGGGGGCAAACCTTTTTTTTACATAGATACCGGTAAATTTAGACAAAAACAAAACAACAATTGATACATGTGCCACTTAAAATTAGGTAACGTGAAATGAAACTTGTTAATTTGTAGACACTTCATTTCGAGCTCGTATGCCCCCTGCTTCATGATGCGCTTCGCGCTGAAAAGACCAATCTACTTGCAGTAGCGACATGGCTGTGTACATGGTGGTCGTCATCTTTGCCGTTAAAGCAGCGGCTATGACGTTTACTTTGAACAGTCATCGGCGGTTCTTCACCTGATTGAATTGCTTTGGAGCGCGCCATCCACGCTTGTAGCTTGTATCGAAGTCGAGAATCTTTCCTTTTCCTTTCTAATTGTAAATTAAGCGACGACGCTCTTTTTCGTCGGCATCCATAGGCGGCTTTCGTTCCGGGTCATTTTTAAAATGCTCCACAATACGCGTAACCTGTAACCTAAAAAAGAGCAAGTCCGACAAACGCGCTGTTTCAAATCCCTCTGGCGGCGTAATACCGGCGTTTGTCATGGCAGCAGTATATTCCTCCAGCATCATTTGTTCCTCCTTTTATTTTCTGATCTCTTTTTAGCAGGCCTGTGTAAACTAGGGTGTGTGTAATTGGTAAAAATGCTACCTCTTACACAGAATTGCAAAAATGTGGTGGAGTCAATCGATAACAGAAACCACTACAGTACAACAATTATTTGACAGATGTGGGGGTTCGTCTTCCCAATATAGACGAGCCCCCACATCCAGTAATTAGCCCCCACTTTTGGAAAATTGGTTCCTTATTTGGAATATTTACCAGAATAGCCTTCACTTATGGCAAAAATCCATAGATTTAGGCAGCCTCTAGGACTGTGACTAGCCTGTGCATTACTAATTGTGCGCTTTCAAAACCTGACTCGGCATTACAGAAGTTATTATTCCTTGGCAGCCTATCCTTTTAGAAAATTTCCGTGTTCGGAACACTCTCTTTTCTATATTAATTAAGATATCCAGATCACCCGGACGCAATTGTTTAAACAATAGGTAGAACGCGACTAGTTCGTTCGTCTTCGAAGTTTTATTCTCAAGATGAAAAAGCCCAGATTGCTTATGCATGTAGGTGGCCCTCGGCTAGCTGGACAGCTTGGATACCAGCCAGCTACCTATTATCAAGCAGATAAGGAGCATAGAATAATTCTTTCTTCCAAGTATTGTTTTCTTCTTGCTTGTAGAATAGAACAACACCTAAGATCAATTTTTAAACTAAAACGATTAAGCGTAGTAAGGCTTGTCCCAAAAGAAAATTTTACCTCCTAACCCAAATAGAAACTATCTTGCTGCATTCTTGCTTTACAGTTGATGAGAATATGATAATTTCATTATGCAAATTGATGTAGCTGGACCCAGAATCTCTAGTAATTTAGGATCAAAAAAGTTTTGTGGCCATATGAAAAGCGGTTTGACTGTCCTTTAGAGGGTTGTAGCTCATTACAGTAATAGTCAAAAGGTAGTTACAATTTTACAGGTAAAATGTAAGCGTTAGCACATCGACTCCATAAAAAGAAGATTTAGAGGAAAGTGCAGAAGCTCTGGTCTAAAAATTGATTACCTGACAGCCCTCGTAGCTATTAGCTTTTGCACTTTTGGTGACTACATACGTTAAATTAATCCCTGAAAAGCACCAAGGAATTAGCATGATGAAGGTCAATGCAGAGTACATTTTGCTAGCTTTTGGGATTGTTGCATTCCCTTTTGCTGCAAAGGCGGTTAAGTCCTGTTGTGCGCACGTCACATTTTCATTCTTGCGGTACATTAAGGTACAGGGGGGTGTCTCCTTTTTATATTTACAAAGATACACACTATAAATGTTTAGTTTAACCCAGACTAATTACCAACTAATAAATTAGTCTGGCGCAGATTAATTATGGTGGGGGAGCCACATTTTGTGCAACGATTTTTTTAAACGGACCTCTTCACGACTCAGAGACCAGTTTCGAACTCTACGCACGCCACTCGCTTCATTTATAGGAAATAATGGAAAACTCTAGCCATCCCCGAAGCACTTTATTGCTGTGTGCGCTGACACGCACACAGCAATGTTATGTGGACCACACTACGTAGGTGGACCACATTCGTCCCGAACTTTGGGAGACGATGGGCATCCCTCCTGGAAGCTCCCGGGAGCAAAATAAGAACGTCCCTTAGCTTCAAAGCATTAAACATGCTTATTGTAACGGGGTACCATTACATAAGTTATATTTTAATGTAAATGTCACAGTTTAATTTCATACTTGTTGTGCGAAATTATAAATATTGGATTGTAAGCTATTATTATCCACCTTGGGAAACCGATTCAGATTTAAATATCAATTTTAAGAAGAGATCCAGTACTAAGAGTATTATTAGTTCAGCTTTATATTACATGTTTGTATGATTATTTAAATTTAATTATAGTTATTAGCTCTAAACCACTTATAATATATTCACTCTTAAACTTACCGTCTTCCAGCCACGTTTCTTGGATATATATTCCTGTAATGGGGTGCCATTAAATAAGTGATATTTAAGTAGAAATATCACAGTTCAATTTCAGACTTAATGTCTGAAATGTGAATATTGGATTATAAGTTGTTATAATCCACCTTGAGAACAGATTCTGATATCATTATCGAATCTAACAAGTAATCTAATGATAGAAATATCATTCAGACCAGCTTTATACTACATGTTTGTATGATTAGTTTAGATTTAATTGTAGTTATTAACTCTAAACCACTCATAATATATTCACTCTTAAACTTACCTTCTTCTAGACACGTGGCCTTAGGTTTATATATATTCAATATATATAGACTTAAGTGATTAATTAACAAATTAATTAGTCTATTCTAAGTTTATCTTAGGTAAACTAAGGAGGACCAAATTTACATTTGGTCCTACTCAATTGCACGCTTCCTCACTGCAATTCTTACAGTGTAAGCCGTGTAACAGCTAGCCTGTTACACCTGGTAGCACTTTGTGGTCCGTCTAAACGACCACTGTTGACGCGTTCCGCTAGTTAACTAGCGGAACGAAGGTTTAAGAGCCGCTGGCTGTCATGGCAACAGCCAGCGATCGTGAGCGTGAGCGTCAGCTCGCGCAAGATTTAGTTAGGGAAAACTTCCCTAACTGGTCACAGAGTACTGTGACCACTGTGATAGAGATGATCCGGGCCATAGGGCCCGAGGTCATCTCTCTCCTCCGTGGTAAAACCCCGGAGGAAGCCTTAGAGACGGTTACCCGTTTCAAGAGAAAGTATGTTGATCCTCAGGTGCTTAACGCAATATTGCGGTCGCAACCAACAACAACAACAACAACAACGCCCGCACCTAGTGCGAGCGTTGAAGTGGTAAAGGCGCGGATTCCGCCCTTTACTGGCGAAGGGGGTGAACCCCTTCGTAGGTGGTTCGCAGAGGTGGAAGATGCCCTCTCTGCGCAAAAGATTGTGGACCCGCGTTCACAAGCTTATTTCGCCACCACATGCCTAGGCGGTCGCGCCAGGGCATGGGCGATGAGCCGCAGATCCACTGATGGATCTGCGTTCCTGACGTATCAGGATTTAAAAGCTGAGCTGAAGCTCAACTTCGAAGCTCCAGAAATGGAGCTTAGTTGCCGCGAAGAGTTCATGGAACTCAAGCAGGGCAAGCTGAGCCTACATGCGTACGCTCAGAAAATACAATATTTGTTATCAAATATTGTATACGAGCCGGTGCCCCCTGCCATGCAGGTCACTGGCTTCATGAAGGGACTGAATGACGGTCCCATCAAACAGAGTCTTTATCGGGTTCCCCCAAAGACTCTGAGGGATGCTATTGACCAAAGCATCCGAGAGGAATTCAGCATGCGTTCAGCAGCAACGCATGCTGGGGTTAGTCGAAAAGCGCAAGCGCCTTTCGACTTTAACATGCCGCCAATGCAGCATGTTAATAATAACAATTTCTCATCGAGACGAAGTTCACACTTCGTCCCGAGACACCAAAACCCGCGCCAGGGCGCGGGCGGAGGAGGTCCAGAACCTATGGACCTATCGGTTGCAGTTGCCTCGACACCGAGGCAACCGAAGAACAAGAAGTTCCTTCGCTGCAATAGATGCGCGAAGATGGGCCATTACGCCCATGAATGCATGGCGCCGCGTCCGGCGCCACGCAGTCAGCGGACTGGACAGTCCGCTGGTAAGCGACATCAACAGGGGCAACCCTCTGTTGATGCAAAAAACGTCAACAACCAGTAGGGGCGGGGCGCCCTACTGAACGGGTTATCTCACATGCCGACATCGGGCATGTGAGGATAATAGCCCCAGACGGGACTATGTCCTGTCAACATGTGCAGGGTGAAGAGAAACCTCTCATCACCCTGGAAGTTAAGCCGCATGGAAACGATGTCCCCATGCGTGCTCTGTTTGACACAGGAGCGTCAAACAATTTCGTTAGAACTGAGGTTCTAACGTCGTTGAACTTCGTGGAGATTGAATCTCCACGAAGCATGTTGTCAGTCCGGTTAGCAACAGGTGCAACCGTGACTATACCAAAGCGTGTGATTCGCACACGCTTCGAGTTAGACGAACTGTCGTTCGAGGACGAATACATCGTCCTCGATCTTGACGACAAGTTCGATGTGATCTTGGGCATCCCTTGGATGTCCAAGCATCAACCAACGATCGACTGGGTTAACCTGTCGATCGACTGCGGCGGTCTCACAGGATCTGATCACCCTGTGAGTAATCCGGCTGTATCTAATGATACAACCGCAGAGTCAGACAGTCTGGTGGGTAGCGATGGCACCACCAGGTCTGATCCGACTAGATCAGCGGATGGTACACCCGCTGATCAAAGTCCAGAGGGACTTACACACGCAACGAACGAGTCGTTGCGTGTCAGTAATGTGTGCAACACGGGTGAAAAACACTCCCGTGTTGAAGTTACTACTACGACCGATGACGGTCGTGGTATAGAGAATTTACACACGGTGGGAAACACCCACCATGAAAATAATGAAACCGTCACGGAAGTAAATGACTTCCGTGTCGAAAATGAAGAAATCACGACTGAGGGCAGTCGTGAGTGCATGCATACCATGGTAGACAGTGGTCACCATGAGGAGAATGCCTTGTGCACGAGTGATAATCACCGTGCAACAGATCAGGCAACAGATCAGACGAGTGCGTCTGATCTCGCAGCTGTGTCCGTCGAGACGATCAACGTCTTGACGCAGACAGAGACTGGATTAGCTACCCAGTCTCTCACACTTGACAACCCTCCGAACTTAAGTTCAGAGGTAATGGCCCTTCCAGCCTTGAGCTGGAAGAAGTTCGTAAAGAACTTGCGCAATGATCAGATCGAACAGATCTGCGTCATTGTCGCATCTGATGAGGTTGTGGATATTCGTGAACGAATATCCACTTTACAATTAGAAGGCATTGGGAACGAACTCGTTCCCAATGAAAAGACCAAAGTTCAGCGCTTTGAAGCGCAGAGCTGGGAGTCGCTTAAGGCGACTTCTCCGTACTACGAAGTACTTTGGGAAAACGCTGACATATTCCCAGAAGAAGTACCTTGCGAGCTCCCTAAGGATAAGGGAACTAGGCACGAAGTACTGTGTCGCGCGGCAGTGGCCATTGCCGCGTGACCAGGTCAAAGCGATCGACGAGTTCTTTGAAACTTGTCGTAAGGCGGGACATGTGCGGGAGTCCACCTCACCGCACTGCAGTCTCACCTTCTGTGTGAAGAAATCCACTGGTGGGTGGAGAATCGTTCATGCTTTTAGGGTCCGTCTGGTAAAATCCTGGATTTTTCTGTTTGCATACGCTTTTTTCTACCAATCCACTGGATTGGATTAAAACAGCGGTCACGATCAAACACTGTTTAAAATTATCGTGGCTGTCTGGTAACACAATCCATGATTTTAATTTGACAGTCTCACGTTTACGACAATAAAAGATGGGTACAGCTGAAGTTAGTAATGGTGAGCCAAGCCATTGAGCAGCTATGAAAGAGCCGTTGCATTTTTAATTCATTGTAAATATTTGTTATCTATCTACATCTGGTGCCTTTCCTATACTTTTAAGTGCATTCTATCAGACATAACATTGCGTCTTGCCACCACTTACGCAGAATTAGAAAAGGGTTCTATTACTATTTTATAAGTCATGTACCCGTACATAAATCACGACCCCAAAACGATCAAACGCAGCTGTCGGCGCAAAAAATGCACCATTTCAAAACCAATCATTAACGAATGGGCCTCAAGAAAACAAGACGACGATGACACCGTAGTCGGCGCGGTACTCGTGTCGAAGCCGACGATCATGCCGCCGATAGAAGGTACCTTCCAGAAGCAATAATTATATTCAAGTACTATGCCACGAATAAGGAAGATTTACTATATGTTTTTAACTCTTAACTTCAAAATACATCAGTTCCATATTCTCTATCGACTACATCGTACCGTAAAAATACATCAACTGTTTCGAAATACGACTCTGACCTTGTATCTCGGAAACAGCGGATGGAGGCCAAAACAGCGTTTGAAAAACAGATGGTTGGCGAACCAGACAGCACACCCAACTCGGCTGAAACAGTGTTTGGTTCGAATTAGTGTATTTTTTGCAAATTCAGTGAAATCCAGCGGATTTGTGGCCAACCAGACGGACCATTAATAAGCTGAACGCAGCCACGGTACTGGCGCAGACGCCGATACCGCGGAAAAATGTCATCATTGCTGGCATGAGCAAGAGCACCGTTTTCAGTGCTCTCGATTTGAGGGATGGTTTCTACCAAATCTTCATGCGTGAGAAGGATACCCCTCTCACGGCTGTAAGCACCCCAAGTGGTATGTTCTGGGAGTGTCTTGTGATGCCGCAGGGGCTTCGAAAAGCCCCTGCTACTTTTAATAGATGCGTCACGCATCTATTGCGCCCGGTGCGAGAATTCGCACCGAGCTACTTCGACGACGTGTTCATCCTCAGTAAGGCTGAACATGGTAAGACTGATATAGATGTTCACAAAGAACATCTACGTCAGGTGGTAGAGCTTATGCATAAGCATAAGAGCTCTATGCGAATTTAAAGAAGTGCACCTTTGGTGCACCTGAGATACCCGTTCTTGGCTGCTTTGTAGGCATGAACGGAGTGCGCCCTGATCTTTTCCGGATCTGTTAGAGCTTATGCGTAAGCATAAGAGCTTTTTTTTTAAAGAAGTGCACCTTTGGTGCACCTGAGATACCCGTTCTTGGCTGCTTTGTAGGCATGAACGGAGTGCGCCTTGATCCGGAAAAGATCAGGGTGATCGTTGAATGGCTTACGCCAAACAACGTCAAGGAACTTCGAAAGTTGCTTGGGTTGGCGACATACTTGCACAAATATTCGTGCAATTATGCCGGTTTAATTCGACTTCTTTCTCAATTACTTAAGAAAGACGTCGAATGGCACTGGGATACCCAGTGCCAAGATGCATTTGATGCAGTAAAGCGTAGCTTGACTGAAGCTCCTGTCTTGGCGATAGCCGATAACGAGCGACCGTTTTACGTCGTTTGCGACGCGAGCGATTTCGCCATCGGCTGCGCCTTGATGCAGCGCGATCACGATGATCGTGATCGCGTGATTTATTATCAATCGCGTCAGTTGCGCCCAGCCGAGCGCAACTATCCAGTGCATGACAAGGAACTCCTTGCCATGAAATATGCACTGGCAAAGTTTCGGATCTATCTCTTAGGAGATAGACCGTTTGTGGTTTACACGGACCATGCGTCGCTACGCACGGCCGTAAATTCACCACACATCTCTCAAAGAATGGGACGTTGGCTGTCATTCTTTGCTGAATACAACTTCACGGTTGAATACAAACCGGGAAAGGTGAACGTGATAGCGGATGCGCTATCACGACGCCCCAATTACGAGACGAAACCGTCGGTAACGGAGGCAAGCAGTGCAAACGCAATACGTTGCACTGCTCTGTCATCGTCACTCGTACGACAGGTACGTCAAGCGTACGAAACAGACGAGGAAACTCGTCTGCTGATTGATTACCTTAGTAATCAATCTGATCGGAAGCGCAAGGAACTTCCAGAGTTCCTTCGCGCTTGCGTGCATCGTTATCGATTGCACGATGGTCTGTTGCTTTATAGCACAGACCAAGATGATGTAAGTCGCATCGTCGTTCCAAACGACGATGATCTCAAACATCAAATTTTGTTTGAGTACCATGATGCACCGATTTCGGGGCATCAAGGTCGAGAGAAGACGTATGCTTCTCTCGCACGCGATTTCTACTGGCGTAACCAGTATAAATGGGTACGCAAGTACGTACGCGCTTGCGAGATATGCCAGCGCGTCAAGCCTGCGCACTCTGCGCAGGCTCCCCTCCAATCTCTGCCGGTTCCGACAGAGTGTTGGAAGTCCATTTCCATGGACTTTATCTTTGGTCTTCCGGCTGATCACAGTCGGAAAACAGGAATAGTGGTCTTTGTAGACCGCTTCAGCAAGATGGTTCATCTTGCTGCAGTGTCAGCGAATGCCACCGCTGCGCAAACGGCGCGGATATTCGTTGACACGGTATTCCGTTTACATGGAATGCCGGAAAAATTAATCTCGGATCTCGATCCGAGATTCACAGGACGTTTCTGGCAAGAAACGTTCTCGTTATTAGGCAAGAAACGTTCTCGTTATTACGCAGTTGAAGATGTCAACTGCGGACCATCCGGAAACGGATGGACAAACTGAACGCGTTAACCCCGTTCTCGGAGACATGCTGCGTTCATACGCGCATGCCTTCGAGCAGTGGAGTGACTATTTGCCACTCACCGAGTTTGCAATAAACAACTCGGTGCATGCTTCTACAAAGCATACACCGTTCTACGTGAATGCCTTAAGGCACCCACGAACCCCAGCTTTACTTGGCGGTACGCCAAATCTAAATGGGGGAGGGACCCGCTCAAATTTTGAGCGAGTCAATGCGCAAGTTGCAGCCGCAACTTGCGAAGAGACTGACGAGTATTCTACTGTTAACACAGTAGAAACTCAAGCAGCTTCAGATACTGAAGCTGCTTATGCGGAAGTTGCTTATGCGGAATATGTGTCTGCAGCAGTGGCTGCAGACAATGAAAACAACCCATTTACTGCCAATAAAGCAGTAGATGAATTCGTATTACAGTGTGGTGTAGTCGCTCTCAGAGATTCTTCCTGAGACGCGAACACCCACGGGGGGCCCAGACGACTGACTGTCGGAGGGGGTACTCCATCGATCCGAGTCATGATCCGATCCGGCATCCGGCGGCTGGATCGGTCACTTCCATCCGCTTGATCGTGACGACTCGGATGTTCCATGTTGAAAGCTCACCTTGTGTACCCGTCAGTACTGGCGGTTGCGCTCTCTTGGTAGACCCTAGGGCGAAAAGTGTAAAGTCCGTCGAATAAGGAGATGAGGGTTAGGACTAGGGGTAGCTCCTGGGCGGAAATCGTCACCGGGGAGCTCGACTGGCAATATACTTGAACTTTGTATACTGCGACGGCTGGACCGAGAATAATCGAACGACCAACCAAACCAATAATAATGAAGGGTAAATCCAAACGTGTACGTAAAGGGGAATCCAAATATAACTCCACAATCTTCCACAGAAGGCCAAAATGTTACCACTTCCCAATACTTAATATACCGTGTTCAAAACACGGGCGACTTGAGGTGAGTATACGAAACGCCGCGACTCCCGGTCAGGGGGCTTCCGGTGGGTTACTTTAACCTTCCTCGGGCAAACCAATAGCAGCAAGAGGGGACCTTGTTAGCCCTCCGCTGTGAACCAATAAAAGCGACTTGTGTCTAAGAAAGCGAAACGTATACTGATTTATCCCTATATCCAATACTTCCTTTTGTGTAACCTACCCCAAATAGCCCGGCTGACCAGTCATGTGTCTTACCCGAAGTAGCCCGGTTAACTCCGATTTTTGTGTACCCGCCCGGCCGGTACACCAACCCCAGATGGTACCAGCCTTGCCGGTACACCGAACCTAACTGGTACCAGTCCGGCTGGTACATCGAACCCGGCCGGCTCGGCCGGATGGTCATCAATCTGAGCTCCCTGGCCAGTGGCGCTAGCACTTCCTTGGCAGCTCCACGTCTGATCCAGGTGCCCCCTTCATCCACTAGAACACTTATCCTCCTTCAGGGCCCCTTTCGCTCATACTTTCCAACCAATCCGCCACCAATCCGCCCCTCGGCCGTCCGCCATCCGCGGCCGTTCCGTCCGCTTAGCCCGCTAGCCCAACTATCCACGTCTTCAGTCGCGTTCGTCCGGCCTGATTCCCGGCCTGGCGCCGTCCGGGCGCTCGTAGATGCGCTCGGCGACGGCTATCCGGCACCTATGCCCTTGGTCCATATTTCTGCCAATCCGAATGCGCCGTCTGGAAAGTACTTCACACCTTCCCATCAATTAATTCATAAGTCACTTTACCACAGCCGCCCCTGAGTCGCGTCACAGCCGCGCAACGGTTGAGGCACGATCTCACCCGAACCCAGTTGATCTGATCCTACTTATCCATGCCCCGCTTTGGTACGTCGTCCCACTAATTTATAACGATTTTCGTGAACCCGGTCGGTCTCCCCACCGGCTGGCAATCACGTCCACAGATGCTGACTTTATATTGATTTGTTTTCAGTCTTGCAAATCGACAAGGATGACGTGTCGCTCTCGTGGATGACGACTCGCCCGCCAGCGGGGTGGAAGTCGCAAAACCGCCGAAGTCGTCCCGTACTCCCGATCTGGTGTTGTCGACCGCTGACGCTGAAACTGCGCTCCGCGTTCACGGCCAGGCTTGTGGCGACCGGGACAGATTGAAGGCCGCCGTCTCTTCCCTTCAGGCGGAGCTTCGATCCTGTCGGGCTGACTATGAAGTTCTGTCGCAGAGATTCAAGACCTCTTGTGCGATGCTGGAACGCGTGGACCCCCGAATCACTGAGCTGAAACTCAGTCGTCAAGAAGCGGAGGGCGAAGTAACCCGCCTCAGGGCAATTGTGGGCCAGCTTACGGACGCCCTGCAACGGGCCGCCGCGCCATCCGCCTCCGTCTCCGAAGCGGCGGGGATGGAGAAAAGGCTGGAGGCGTTGACCGCCCAAGTGGATAGCTTGGAGCACATCCAAGCTGACTTGGTCCAACAACTCGCCGCTGCCAACCGCCGGGCCGATGAAGCTGCCGTTCGGAGACCTTCTCCGGGACCAAGTGATCTTCAGAAACAGGTGTCCGATCTCGAGGGCCAAGTCGCCATCCTGACGGAAGAGAGAAACCGTCTCCGCATGCTGGCAGACGTCGTTGAGCCCCTCCGGACTGCCAATCAGGAGTTGGTTCACCGATCAAAACTTCAACGTAAGTGCCTCTTCTCCTCTTGTGTTGTAACCCAGTCGCTTACGGTTTTCACGTCCTTATTACTCCGCAGTCCAACAGCTGGAACAGCTGAAAAAAAACAGTCTGCCGAGATTACTGACATGTCCCAAGAGCTTTCACACCTTCGTGTCCGACTCCGCCAGGTGTCCCAAGAATTAGATAAAGTACGGGACAACCGAAACCATCCCACACTCAAGCTCTCCACCACATTTCTTCTCTGGAGCAGCAGTTGCAGGAAACCTCCTCCCGGCAGCGGGAGCTGCGGTCTGAGCTCTACCGGATCCGGCGAAGTCATTTTGACACCCATGCTGAGCTGGCTCGGGCCGGGCGTGTTTGCGCCGCCCTGCTGGACGAGGAGGATCGTTTTAGGTCCCTGTTGTGTGAATTACAAGACCAGCTCAAGACGACTCGACGCCAGACCTCTCCTCTCCTACGAGCTCCTTTGAGTGCACGAGAGGCCCTCTTGGTTATCTTGGTGATGGTGGATCAGTGGAAAACCTCCCCACCGCAATTATCCCGGTTATCTGCTTCAGCAGAATCAGGACCTGGGGAGTTTCCCGCCGGCCCTAATCCGCCCCTTGCCGATTCAGGCCTCTCGTCCGCTTCGGCGGGATCGGGGAACGGAAAGCATCCGGCCAGTTCCAACCCTTCCTTGGCCGGTTCTGATCCGCCCAAACGGAGAAAAAGAGCGTATCCTCCCCCTCGCACCAATGTCATCCGGGCCTTTCGGACAGCGGAAAAGAACTACAGCGATGACAGCTTGTTCGCAAGGAGGTCAGCTGCTGCATCTCCTCCCCTTTCACCAGGGAGAACCGGTCTCACCTCTGGTTCGTCATCTAGCCCCGGAGAGGACTCGGAATCCGGTTCGGCAGTTGCTTCGCCATCCGGCTCGGCGGCCGCTTCACCGTCCGGCGCCCGGATCAGCCCTCCGTCTGATTCTTCATCGGATTCAGGGCCGCCCTCCCCTCCATACATATATGATGATGACGAAGAAGACAAGGATTACGACGACCAGTAAATGTGCGCCGCGTTATCTCGCTCCCGCGCGGACACCCATCGTCGCCTCTCAAACTCCGGTGGTCAAAAGATGGATCACCAGGAACCCAATCAGATTATCGATTAGCAAACTCCGCCGCCAGCGGGATTTGGCTCCGGAGGGCATGCGCCGACTGATTTCTCCTTGCCTCCCGGCACTGTCGATCCCCCGGTCTCTCAGGTCACCCGTACCCCGAATTCCAACGGAGTAGCTGAGGAGAAGGTGGAGGACAACGAAGAGGACATCCCTGATCAGTGGCTGACTCCTCCCGACCTGAGCGATCCAGGTGCACCTCCCTCCAAAACTCCGGCCAAAACCCGGCGGTCAGCTCCAGCCGGGCCACGTTCCAATCATCGACCCAGCCGGTCGGCGACCAAACCCAAAATCCGGCGGAGCACTCTACCCCCTGCGCCCCCTTTTCCTAAACTTCCGCTTCTGTGGCTACCGAACGGGCGCTTCCCCAGTGAGGCGGATCGGTCCGCCATCCTATCTTGGCCGGTCGAGCAGCTGAGAAATTTAAGTCTCGCTGATATCTCCAGTTCTCAGCTCGCTCACTCTCTGTCCCGTCCGCCTCTCTGGATATTCCCTCGATCGCGCAGGACGCCTCCATTAGGGGCTTGGTGCCCCGACCTGATGGGGTCGGGCGCCATCGACGCGCTCATGAAGACCGAGCCTTGAAAGATCTTGGCTACTGAGATGCCAGATATGGGACTTCCGTCCAGCCCATGGTTTACGGAATTCAAGACGAGATTACAGGACTTCGCTGTGGCTCATGCCCGGTCCATCTGGGAGTCCACCTATTTTCTGTACATTTCTGCAGAGGATAAACGCACAGACGAATCTCTCCGAACGTATTCCGCTGCCCGGAAGAATCGTCGGGGGCGAGCTTCCGAGGCGTGGGTCCGTTTATGTGCGTTTGTCATGGAAGGTATCCGGGATGGTAATTGCGACTTGGACCTGTTTCTCTCTCCGTTTATACTCCATCTACCGAACCGAAGATGCGGAGATGCAGCGGAGGGCGGAACGTGGTATCCAGGCCTCGGCGCGCGGGATCAGACTACCTCTCTTACCGAATCTCTGGAGGTCATCGACCGGCAAGATCCTTGGCGTAATCAGTACCGCAAACGACCCTCCGACCATCCTGGACTTCGAGTGGCTCGGCTCAGCGGCAAGTATAATCGTCCATAGGGATGTGTAATCGGGCTTCTTTTGATTCTTTCTTTTCCTTCATTTCCTTTTCAATATACCCGTCCATGCTTCTTTCATCTTCAATCCAATCCTTCACTTCGTCTCTTGCCTCTGCTTAGTCGCACCCAACAGGCCTGCGGGCCCGCCTAGAGGGACCTCTTATTGTCACAGGGCATCCCTTGATCCGGTCGGGTCTGAATGCCTTGTTCCCAGTCCCGGTCACCATACTCCTCTTCTTCGGGACGGTTGGGTCCGGGCGGATGGTCCTCGTACCTAGCGGCCGGTTTGATTATCTCCGACGGCTTGATCGCTTCTGCCAATCCGTCCAACAATTCTGGATCCGAAAAGGTAGGACCGACCTGATCTCGCATGGCCAAGGTTGCCAGATGGTCTGCGCTGTTGTTCCACTCTCGTTTGACATGTAACAGTTCATGTTCCGGCCATTTCCGCAGGGCGGACATAACCCGATCGTTCAACAGTCTCAGCCGGGGCGCCTTGCAATCTATCTCTCCTGTGATTTGCTGGATCACCGGATTGGAATCACCACATATGATGATCCGCCCCTGTGTCCGGC
>MIQA02001250.1:0-36235 GCA_001887855.2 Sclerospora graminicola | reverse complement strand
TGCTGCCACCACCAGCCGCCTCCTAGCCCGACTTGATCCGACTGGTCAACCTCGGGCAGTGTGGCTGGCCTGACCCAACGCATCCGGACCACCTCCCTTAGCCTGTTTCCACGATCACGTACTGGTCCGACACTTGCGAGTATTACCGAGCGCTCCGGCCGCCATCATCTGATGTCTGTTAGTAGCCGACCCGGTCAGCTATTTTGGTTTAACATTTCCACCAATCAGGTTAGTGGATTTACCCCTCATCAGTCCGTTGGCCAACTCCGGAACCACTTCACCACAGCCACCCTGAGCCTTGTCGCAGCCGCACAACAGTTGAGGCACGTTCTCACTACGCATTTTTTATTCCATTCATCGCACACATGTCTGGTCTCGACGAACAAAATGTGGACCCATTGCCGGCCCGTCACCCCAGACCAGCTAGGCCACTAGTAGGATGCCTTGGTGTGCGATCCTCGGGTCTTGGACGCCGTCCAGGTCAGCCGGAGGGAGCTAACCTGAAAGGTCAGATCACTGCTTTGTCTGCAGAGGTGCCCTGGAAAAAGCGAAGACCGAGCTGTCGTTAGCTACGAAAGTGGCCAACCGGCGAGCAGATGAGGCCACTGCTCGGGAGCTGCTCGCTGTCTTAGGTTCCCAGGGCCGCATTGCTCAATTGGAGAACGAGGTAGCTGACCTTGTTCGGGAGAGGGACCGGTACAAGTTGCTGTCCGAATCCTTCGACTCCCTTCGCAACATACACCAGAAGGCAGTAACCACCTCGGAGTCCCAACGTAAGTACAGCCAGTCTTGTTTCAGTCTGCGTCCCCAGCCGCGCACTCTACTCGTGGAGGAAACCACATCTTGTAAATCCGCACCTTGCTGGTCGAGTCTTCGCATGTTGCTCGGGAAATGACCAAGTGCTTCGAGCGGTACGTCCGATCTCTCAGCAATTGGAAGTATCGCAAGTGAGTTTGGAGGGGGCTTCTGTAATTATAAGATTCAAGCGCATAGCTCCTAAAATCGCCACATGTGGAGTTATTTTAACTCAACAGGTATCCTGAAAATTTTAAATAAAACAACAAAATAGCAAAAAAGCTATAAAGAAAAATGTCCTTGATGCTGTCGACCACTCTTAACTACTAAGTATAATGCAACTTGATATCGTAGTGTTCTGTTGATACGAGTTAAACCAATATTGAGTGAGGGGACTGAGTCAGGTAATGTCATCCCTTGCTTTGAGTCAACATAGCAATTTTAAACTTTCTTTAAGTATAACAAAAAAGTGACTTAGAGAATTTTATGTAAGTTTGTACATTTACCGATTACATGTAATGGCTACCGATTCTGTCCAATCGGTAGCAAATGCACTTTCCCAGTCGGTAACAGGAACCAGTGCCAAAAAATATAAACAAAAAAATATACCGGTAAACAACTTTCACGAAGTACAGTATCCGCTCCCACTTCCGGAACTGCTCAAAAATTATCTCTTTTCAAACTTGGTACAATTAAAGAACATAAGCTTCCGAAAATTGCGTATTGATTTGTACCACTACTGTGGTACTCACTCTATTATCCATTTGCTAAATCGAACAGTAGCAATAACTCAAGGAGAAAAAGCAACAGTTTTCGATAAGTGAGCTGTTGGGGAGCTCGTAGATCAATGTCAGCCAGTGTTAGTGATACCGTTCTATGAAAAGTGCTACAACAAATGTATTGCTGCTCGATTCAATTGGACGAAATTGGACGATCAAGTGCGGGCCTTGTGAACGTTTTAGCTAGCGGCTCCACGGTGCAATATTCACCAAGGATCCGGATCCTACAAGCAAATTTACTATATTCATCTAGCGCAAGGCAGAAGTCTTGTGATTAGTAACAGAGAACTGACACACATTTGCTCTATTAAAAACGCTGTTCCTTCTAAAAATGGATAGCCTATACTAACTGATCATTTCTGAAAATCCGGAAGTGAGAGCGGATACTGTAGTACAAAGAATGGTAGAAAATTGTTGAAACCTAACCCCTAGCGATTATAAAATCACGTTGAGGCAACTTCAAGAGCCACCTGAGTCGTGAGACGTCGGGCGTTTTCCCCCAGTTCATTACGCATTTTCCGTTTAATAGTTCAAGTCTATTTTCCCTTTTTCCTGCCACCCATAGGCAAGCTCTAAGGGAATGAAAATTACCACCATGAAGAAAGTAGCGACGCTCGGTAAGCGCAAGAAATCCATCGATGGTAAGCATCAAACCTCTTGTTGTATCAGCGCTTATTACTTATGTGTGTGGATTGGGATGCTGCCTGGCAGCTGATGACGTAAAGCAGATCGATAAGAAGGACGAGTTCGATCCCAATCAATTTTATGTCTCACTCACTTCGCACGCTGAGCAGTTTGGTGTTGAGCCCATACGTATTCGGGTAAAGTCGTAAAATTAATATTGAGAATTAACAACGACTGACACCAAATTTTTCACTGCTGCTTGTCGAGCAGTGGGGAGAACAAGAGCCTGAGGTGCGCGGCCCAATTATCGGTACCAACCGCCACCACAAGTACCGCAACGCCATCGGTGCGCACGGAGGATCATACTGCATATACCGTGGACTAGTGGCGTCAGGTGCTATTGCCAAGAATTTGGTGCCTGACCTTAGTAAAACCACGCCAGCCGCGAAGATTGGTCCCCATCCATCCTGGTTTGATGCTGAGAAAATGGTTACCATTGATCCCTTTGGAGCTTGTGTGGTGGAGGCCTTTCCTGAATACTTTCAGAAGGGATATGATATCCGTCCGACTATTGCTGTCACGAAGGCACACATGGACTTCCCGGAAATCCAAGAGGCTGTGCGTCTCGGCCGTCTTAAACCTGATGGCAAGATTCTGAAGGACTCATCGCAGCTTGTGATTACCAAAGCTGCTATCGATCCAGTGTGGTACCTTCCTGGAGTAGCGAAGCGCTTCAACACGACGGAGGCCAATTTACGTCAACAAATTTTCCAAGAGACTAATGGCATGTATCCGGAGCTAGTAACAAGAAACGACTTGAAGGTCTTTCTGCCGCCAATTGGAGGGTGAGCGCTATCCGTGCGGTAGAAATCGTTGTCTCACAGAATCTAACGACTTTGCTGTCACCAGCCTGACAATCTACATTTTTGGATCTGTTGAGGCTATTCCGGACCCCACAAAGAAGCTGGCAGTGCGTGTCCATGACGAATGCAATGGCTCCGATGTGTTCGGCTCCGATATTTGTACTTGTCGGCCGTACCTTGCCCATGGCATTGAAGTTTGCGTGCAAACGGCTCAGCAAGGAGGGTAAGTACTTTTGACCTAGGTTGAATTTGTAATGCAGAGGGCGATAATTGACGCGTTGATCCGATAACAGAACTGGTGTTATCGTTTACTTCCGGAAAGAAGGGCGCGCTCTGGGCGAAGTGACCAAGTATCTGGTGTACAATCTGCGGAAGCGTCAAGAAGGTGGTGACAGCGCTGAAGAGTACTTTAATTGCACTCAAACTGTGGCTGGCATCCAGGACGTGCGCTTCCAAGCACTTATGCCAGACGCCCTACACTGGCTTGGCATTACCAAGATTGACAAGTTTGTCTCGATGAGCGACATGAAGTACGATGCCATCGTGAAATCCGTGAGTTCTTGCTTTCTTTGTTTTGGTTTGAGCATATAATTTGTGTGCTTACTAATCTAATGTACGGATTATAGGGTATCGAAATCGTTGAGCGGATCCCGATTCCAGAGGAGCTGGTACCGAAGGATGCTAAAGTGGAGATTACGGCCAAAGTTTTTGCCGGCTACAATGGTGGTAACGTATACAAGGTAGACGAAGAGAAGCTAAAACATGTTAAGGGTCGTGGTGAGAATGAGTACGAAGACTAAGCATCCCCACCCTACCCAGCATTTTTGCTGTGGGAATATTATAGTACTACAGTAACGTTAGTATTATTAATAATACAGTAGCGCTTTTGCACAATTTACTATATTATTATGTACTCACATAACAACATAAAGTTGAAAAAACACGGCGCCATGATCCAATCCGTGTTTATCATGACCACATCTGGGTGCGCCCAATCGCAACCCTCTCCATCATATCGCTTCTCACACGTTTTTTTGCTTATCACAGTGAAGTAATTATCGAGAAGCACTGGCGCGGTCTTACAAGTCGAAACGTCTGTGACTTTTTTATGGAGGAAGTCAACAAGTATCGCGAGCGCGAGGACGTGCCACCCATCATCATCACCAGCAAGTATTATCTCGTGAGCGTTTTCCGCGATGATCTGTTTCTGCTTGCAGTCGTCACCAATGAAGTTCGTTATTTATTGAAGAGATTCTACCATCTCGTCTTAACTTTTTGACTTGTGTCTTCAGATTTCTCCTCTTTTTGTTATCGAGTTCTTACATCGAGTGCTTGCAGTCTTCCGTGACTACTTTGGAAATTTTGACGAGAACTCGATGAAGGACAACTTTTCGACAGTCTATCAGCTGCTCGAGGAGATGCTAGACAATGGCTATCCGCTGACCACTGAGCCAAACGCACTCAAGGCGATGGTAGTACCACCCTCCACTGCCAACCGCATAGCTGCAATGGTGTCGGGAAAGTCACGTGTAAGCAATACATTGCCAGATGGTGCGATCTCCAATATCCCGTGGCGGAAAAGCGGCGTGCGCTACACACAAAACGAAATCTATTTCGATATCGTGGAGGAAATTGACGCCATTGTTGACGTGTCTGGCCGCATGATTTCGTGCGAAGTAAACGGTTCCATACAAAGCAATAGCCACCTTTCGGGCGTCCCGGACCTCACGATGGTGTTCACCGACCCGTCTGTGATCGACGATTGCTCGTTTCATCCGTGTGTACGGTACTCAAGATACGAGCGTGAACGGGTGATTTCCTTCGTACCGCCCGATGGACAGTTCGAGCTAATGCAATACCGCGTACAAGTACAGGAGCTTGTTCCGCCGGTGTACTGTCAGCCACAGATCACGTACAATGAGAAGCGCGGGGGCATTTTGAATATGGTGATTGGCACGCGAGGCATGCCCACATTGAATTCAAATGCAAAAAAAAGTCTTCAGGTCGAGGATGTTACTGTGGAAATAACTTTTCCGAAAAGCGTACACACAGTTGATGTAAATACGGAGTCCGGCACCTGCTTGTTTGATGAATCGTCCACAACTGTCAAATGGAACGTTGGTAAGTTAAGCAAGAAGATCTTGAACCCATCGCTTCGTGGCAACATTATTCTACACCAGAGTGCTGCAGTGCCGGACGAGAAGCCCATTGTGCTTCTTGGCTTCAAGGTACCCATGTCTACCGTTTCTGGACTAAATGTTGAAACGTTGCTGATTACCAACGAGAAATATAGGCCCTACAAGGGTGTTCGAACAATGACGAAGTCAGGGCGCTTCCAAATCCGTACGTAGAACGATATGTAATGCACAGCACTATCTCTTAGTCTGCCAATGGTTAGATGTTCGTCATACTACGTCCAAAATGAAAAGGTTTTTATCCAAAGTGGATAAGGTTGTTTAAATCATTCATAGGCTGCGTTTCGTAAAAGTCACCGCAACGCACTAGAAAACTCGAACAAAATATTGACAGTGTCTGAGAACCTTCTGCTCTACTACGGCGATTAATGACGGGCTTAGTCCATTAAGTTCTGATTCAGGCATGCCACAACGTACATGTACTGTACTCCCACACCGTAATTAGTCTGTGTGCAAAAATAGTCTGTATTCGGAATTAGTCTGGCATAGACTAATTTGTGTGCAATTCAAGTTCATGGTAACGTAGCGGAACGGATTATTGCCGGTTACGTAGATTATTGCCGAGAACGTCTCTTAGCCAATCAAATTGCTCTATTATGTATTTCAAGCGCTCTGATTGGCTAAGGAGACGAATTACACGGTTTATTGCCGATTTATTGATCACGCTTGCGAGCTGCGATTGCCACGCTGCGCAAGCTTTACAGCGACGACGACCTCATCAAGGCAGTAATAATGTATACTGGCGACGCCAAGGTGAAGGTTTTGACAGGCAGCTAATTTGTGTGATGAATTAAAAAAAAATGAATTTTCAGGACGATAATTTGTTTTAGGTGATGCAACAAACGAGCACATAGATGTTCTTCGTTATCTTAACTTGATTGCTACTTCAGACGTGGCATTGCATACGCCAGCAGGATTTTATATGGGTAACGCGCAGTCGAGCGTATAACACTTTAATTATGCTAACGTAGCGGAACGGATTATTGCCGGTTACGTAGATTATTGCCGAGAACGTCTCCTAGCCAATCAAATTGCTCTATTATGTATTTCAAGCGCTCTGATTGGCTAAGGAGACGAATTACACGGTTTATTGCCGATTTATTGATCACGCTTGCGAGCTGCGATTGCCACGCTGCGCAAGCTTTACAGCGACGACGACCTCATCAAGGCAGTAATAATGTATATTGGCGACGCCAAGGTGAAGGTTTTGACAGGCAGCTAATTTGTGTGATGAATTAAAAAAATTGAATTTTCAGGACGATAATGTGTTGTTGGTGACGCAACAATCGAACAGATAGATGTTCTTCGTTATCTTAACGTGATTACTACTTCAGACGTGACATTGCATACGTCAGCAGGATTTTACATGGGTAACGCGCAGTCGAGCGTATAACACTTTAAGTATGTATATGTTCATTTAGTCAATTAAATAAATATATACAAACGTGAAGTATTGCAGTTTCGGCAATAATCTGGGTAAGTGGTTTTTTTATCTTATAAATTCCCTCTTTTTCAGGGGGTTCAGCTTAGTCAATTTTAGAGCACTAAAAGCTAGCAATAGATCCCAAAATAGACCTTGATTTCTTCTTTGATTCTATATACTCCCGAGATATTCTGGATCTAAAACAGCTGAGATATAGAATATTTACTTAAGGGTCGAAACTCGGCAATAATCCGTTCCGTTACGTTATATGTTCATTTAGTCAATTAAATAAATAAAAACAAACTTGAAGTATTGCAGTTTCGGCAATAATCTGGGTAACTCGTTTTTTTATCTTATAAATTCCCTCTTTTTCAGGTGGTTCAGCTTAGTCAATTTTAGAGCACTAAAAGCTAGCAATAGATCCCAAAATAGACCTTGATTTCTTCTTTGATTCTATATACTCCCGAGATATTCTGGATCTAAAACAGCTGAGATATAGAATATTTACTTAAGGGTCGAAACTCGGCAATAATCCGTTCCGTTACGTTAGCTTCCTTTATGACATCGCAGCAAATAATCAAAAAAGTCCGGGTACCAGTACTGGTACCACATTACCGGTACCATTGGAAAGGGATGGTACCGATACATTGGTACAACACCGGTACTAAGGGCACCGATATGGTTAATATTAAGAAACATTCGTATTACAACCTGGACACATACATGTATACCAAGCACCGGTTATTGCGGGACATGGAATTTGACCCAAGTCAGGTACAACACTATCCTCGAACAACTGCGGCTACCTATTGGATAATTAGTCAAAACGTAAGAGGTTTCACATCATAAACGAATGGCTAGTAGCTTGGTGATTCGGAAATGTAGGACATCAACCTCATATTATCCTTCTCCGAGAAACACACATCACGACGAATGCGGAAAAATTAGAGGTGGCTAAAAAATGGGCTCAAGTTTGGAGAATATACCAGGACAAAAGCAACCTGTCATATTGGAGTGTTTTTCGCAAGAAAAGAAGTGGAGTAGCTATTTTAGTGCGTCCGGATGTAGCACACGCTATATCCCCGTGGAACTTTACGAATTGGTCACATCGTTTCATAGCAGTGAAATGGAAGGGTTGTATTATTATAAACATTTACGGGTCTACGGGGGATCTCCACTCCCAAGAGGAATTTTTTCAAGAGCTAAGGCAAATGCTACCACGTCGGCTCGATAATTTAATTCTAGCCGGGGACTTTGATTGTGTCGATTCACCAGCTCTGGATAGACTGGGGGGACAGCGCTTGACTAAACCAGAAAGTGCAGTCCTGTCTAGAATTGTCTCAGACTGGAACTTACACGATGCAAGATTACTTCTTGGCTCAGCACTAATAGAGTTGCCCTTAGATCCGACCGAACATTCCACATTTTGGAGGGGTACACAAGCGAGCTGTCTGGATAGATTTTATGTTTCGGATAACTGGACACAATGGGTGGTATGGGTTTCACTTGACAGCCCACCGGTGTACTCCGACCATTACCAAGTCATGTTACTGTTGAAAGATCCGGCGGGTATTAAGCGACCTAGGGCACAAAATCGGATAACGTATCCTTTTCAGGGGTCAAACTCGGAGGCAATTCAGTTATCAATTAGTGAGCACCTTTCTCAAGGACCCAATATTGACTTTGACGCCAGGACATGGGATAATCTGATTGATCATGTACGGGATGTGCTATTCATTTGGAGACGGCGGCTGTCGAGACGACGGAGACGGAGACAGTACCAACTCCAAAAGACCACTCATACTAATGCACAAACCCGGCAACACATCATTTCCTCCTTAGCGGAAACGTTATAGGCAGAAAGGCGGTTTTGGCGAGGAGCGCGTCTCCACAGATCGATTGCAGACATTCGGTGGCTTTTTAAACGAACCGCAGTTCGGGAGAAAGACCAGACGGTAACAACAATCTCATTCAATACCGATCGTCCTTTCCCGGGCAAATAGTCCATTCCGGATCGGTTTGTCATGACTTGGCAACCCACAATAGGCACATGTCATCGAACAGTGCTCGGTCATTGTCTAAAGGAAGCCGTTACCGATTTTATGCGAATACCAGATACAAGGCGAGTCACAGTAGCGCAAAATCATGCGTTGATATCCCAAATAACAGCGGAGGATGTGCATTCGGCTATAAAAAAAGGTCTGGACCGTCACAAGGCTGCAGGTCGCGATGGGGTGGGAAACGATTTCTATAAAGACTTTCCAACGGTCATGGTAGATCCATTGGTTTGTGTTTGCAATGATGTGTTACAAGCCCCCCCTCCTTCCTTCATGAAAGCGATCGTCATCCCTTTAAGGAAGAAATGTGATTCAAGTAACGCGCTGGACTATCGTCCAATATCATTACTAACGACTGGATATAAGATCTTTGCCAAGATCCTGGCTAAATGCCTCCAACAATTTTTAGGTCAGTTAATTGGGAGCTCACAGCAAGGATTTGTGACAGGCAGACGGCTGGATAAAGAGGTAGTCCTAATGATAGCGACTTTCAAAAATTATCAGGGAGCACCGAAAATGGCCGATGCAAATAGTGCTGGAGTGTTATTTCTGGACTTTAGTAAAGCTTACGACACAGTGAACCGACCCTTTTTACTTACGGTGCTTTCTCTGTTTGGATTTTCTTATGACTTTGTGGAATTAATGGATAGGTTACATTCTGGTACGACCGCGGAGTTCTTAGTGAATAATACTTTCTCAGCACCAATGGATGCGGTATCAGGAATTCGTCAGGGATGCCCGTTGGCACCCCTCCTCTTCATTTTGGCAGTGGAGCCATTAGCACTAGCATTGGCCCGGAAACGTTCAATTAGAGGAATTTATCCTTTACAGAGAGAAGGCACAGTCGAAAACCGTTTTACGGCGTTTGTAGATGATTCAACAGTTTTTGTACGGCATGCGAGTATGGTTCCGGAGGCATTGAAGGTGGTCCGCCGCTTTGGTGAACTGGTGGGACTAAAGATCCAACCTGCAAAAAGCAACTTTGTCTTTCTAAATTCGAACTCTATACCAAAAACATGGTACGGTATACCGGTAGTACCGGAGGGTGAAACAGTTCGATACCTGGGGTACCAATTTGGATGGACAGAATTAGGAACAGTTAATTGGGCACTTCGGCTACAGGCAGTGCGGAGAAGATTAGCCACAGCAACAAGTTGCACAACGGCGGTAGTGGAACGGGTGCAACTGTTTAATGTCATTGCTATCCCCTCCATCCTTTTCACAGCCCGTTTTTTTTAACCCCCCGGGAAGTGATAGTACAACTACTACATTTACAAATGATGTTTATTTGGAGCAAAACGGTACAAGGGGATCCCGGCAGACATAAAATCTCACCGACGCTCCTGTACACACCAAAAGGAGTCGGGGGAGTTGGACTAATTTCAATACGGTAGCCATAAAAATTCAACGTCTTAAGTTGGCCCATCACTGGCTCATATAATCTCCAGATATTTACCAGTAGGCATGGTTAGAGGTGTCAGGATTAGTACACGGAAATATAACCCGCCCGGACATTTCGCCGATTAAAGGATCAAAAATTTACGAGCCTACGGAGATCTCCCAAGAGGATCTTCCGGAGGTATAAAAAAGGAACTTTCGTAGTGGCTTGGTCCTGATCACACTCTGCGGACAGGTTTAGAAGATTATACATGTCTCCACCTAGACGAATGTATAAGGACTATGTCAAGCAGGCTCGACTCGCCCTCACATAGTGCACTGATAGGGGAATGGCTGGAAGTCTCTATTATGATTACGGAACATGCGCATCATGGACTATTACCAGACCATCTGCTCCTCTATCGGAGGGGCTTCCTTCCGCACTATAGCCTGTTCATATTCATCCACTTGATCCTCACGTATTGCGCAGCCTAACCAGTGTCGAAGCAACCGCACCCAGAATGCCCTTGCCCGTTGACATTCCCAAAAATATGCAAGATGTCCGAAGATCTTCCTGCACAGGTATCTGCTACAGCACATCTTTGGCGTGTCGCTCCCCTCTGGTAGTATGTGTTCAATTGCATTGTCCTGGCTCTATATAGGACCCACACCTGGTAATTAGTCAAAACATTATCATGTTCCCATACCTGTGTCGGCTCTATATCTTGTAAACTATGCCACCATCCATGCTGCTCCCCACGACGTTTCCATTTCGATATGAGTTTCCCTACATGCGGGGCAACCGCCTTATAGTATAACCGGCGAAAAGACCGTCGAAGTTTATACGATATCTTCCATGTCGGAGTAATGTCGTCCAGCTCCCACCCTATGTAGTGTAAATCAGGATGTGGTCGAAAAACCAGTGTGCTTTGTAGCCAGTCCATCTCTTGGTCCTCGAGTGTAGAATTGTTTAGGTCTACCCTCCACTTTATTCCATCAGACAGTTGTGTTACCGCTAGTGTCTGTGTTGTCCCATCCATGACTCCTGTTAATCGTCCTGGGCCCGTAACGGTCCAAGCGTATATCAGTAATTCTTGTAGACCCCTATATAGTACTATATCTGGGGGCTCCCCGATATAATGCCCTACCTCCACTCTCGGAGAGGCCAAGATAATTGCACTCAGTCAACGTCCTATTTTGACTCTTGTATGCGTGAGTCCATTGAAGCCTGTTACCTGTCATGAAAATGTAGACATAGTAGTATTTTTATTCGCAAGTCTCGAAGCTTCAGTATAGGTATTCTGTCGAATTTTCGGCGCGATAATTCTGGCCCTCGTAAATTTGGGATCCAGAGATTTTCCGCCCATGTATATGTACCCCAGAAGGAGGTAATCTGAAGAAGGCAATGATGTTTAAGTATGGGTGGTACGATCAATCGTATGTAAGAGTTTACAACCGAATATGGAAAGGGGTTTGCGGTATCGCCATCGCATGGATATTGCAACTTCGTAACAGTGCAGTTTTCCAAGGGCAAACCAAGAACGCTTAAGCACATTTAGAATTTGTATGGAAACAATGCCGTACCCAACTGGATTCGGTAGCGGCACATGAGAAGAGAGCGACGGCAACGCGAGGAAGGGATCCGACTAGAAATAAGGTTAAAGTGCTTATACGACCTACAGCCAGCACCAGATAACAACCTACCCCGTCGTCAGCAAGACATTTCCAGAATTCGGAACGATGACCGATGCTCAACACCCACTGAGCCTCACCTGCACTCTAGATTTTCTATATTCATAGTAGCTAATAGTTAAGATTAATTAGACTACATTTTACTACTACTAGACTAATTTGTGTGAGGTCCCCTGTACCATAATGTAGGTACAGCGTACCGTAAAGAATGATGAGCAGCTATATTTAAGGCGGGGGATCAAACCGCTGATATCAATGGTTTTGAAGATGCTGTAGCTGAATTAGAAGATATCGTAAGAAAGATTGATAGAGGTCAAGAAAATTAGCTGATGCATAACCATTATATTTTTGAACATTTTTTCAACTTGTTTCTTATAAATCCTTGATAGCTCTGTCAATAAAATCCTACTCCATACCAATATAGATTTAGGCAGCCTCTAGAGCTGTGACTGGCCTGTGTATTAGCTGGTCAAAAAGTGACAGAGGTTATTATTACTTGGCAGCCTATCATGAATCCTTTTTTTAAGTAAGTCCGTATTCTGAACAATCTTTTTGGAGTACCAGTATAGATTTAGGCAGCCTCTACAGCTGTGACTGGCCTGTGTATTAGCTGGTCAAAACGTGACAGAAGTTATTATTACTTGGCAGCCTATCATCAATCCTTTTTAAGTAAGTCCGTATTCTGAACACTCTTTTTTCTGTTATTTTTGAGATTTTAGATCGCTACACGACTAGTTCATCTGACTTCAAACTTTTTATTCTCAAGATGGAATAGCCCAGGTTGCTTATGGATGTTGGCGGCCCTCGGTTAGCTGGATTTCTTGGATACCAGCCAGCTACCTATTGTCAAGCAAATAAGGAGCATATTATAATTCGTTTTTCCAATTATATTTTCTTCTTGCTTATATAGAACAACACCTAATATCAATTTTTAAACTAAAACAATTAAGCAACAACACCATCAATGTTTAAAGTAAAACAGTTAAGCTTCTTCCAAAAGCAGAAGTACCTTCTAAAATAATCATAACCCAACAGAAACTATCTTGCTGCATTCTTGCTTTATAACTGAAGAGAATACTTTGAAGTATGCTATACAATTGATTTAGCTGGCCCCAAAATCCCTAGTCATTTAGGAGTAAGAAAGCTTTATGGCCATATGAGAAGCGGTTTGACTGTCCTTTAGTGGACTGCAGCTCATTACAATAATAGTCAAAACGTAGTTACAAATTACAGGTAAAATGTAAGCGTTAAAGCATATCAACTCCATAAAAACAGATTTACAGGAAAAAGCAGAAGCTCTGGCCTAATAGTTGATTACTTGATAGACCTCGCAGCTATTAGCTTTTGCTGTTTTGGTGACTACACCCCTTAAGTCTGTCATTTGAGTCCCTGAAAAGCACGAAGAAATTAGCCTGATGCAGGTAAATGCCGAGAAGATATTGTTAGCTTTTGAGACCGTTGCACTTCCTTTCGTAATTGTGGTGAAGTGCTCCAGAAGTTAACAGACTAATGACGATGGATGCTCGCACCGGATTGGCCGAAATGTTACCCTAAGCCGGATGCCCAGACCGGCCAGGAATAAGATGTAATTTGGGACTGCCCGGCACCCTGGTAGGCAGTCGGGCGGTGCCTGGCTGGAAACCAAGTCGGCGGGCGAGGATAGTCGGATAAGCGGGTTGAGCAGATGGCAGGACTATGGAGGTTTGACGGCCGAGGCGCGGATGGCGGACGGCCAAGATGGCGGACTGTTCGTAAGGATGGGGTGGAAGGAGCCCGGAAGAGGAGGATTGTTCTAGTGGAAAGAGTATGTACCGGGATCGTATGAAGGGCTGCCAAGGGACTGCTAGCGTCAGCGGCCGGGGGGCGCGGATGGGTGGCTATCCGGCCGAGCCGGTCGGGTACCATGTACCATTCGGACTGGTACCATATGGGTTCAGTGTACCGGCCGGGTTGGTACCATTTGGGGTTGGTGTACCGGCCGTACCGGTACACAGAGTCGGAGTTAGCCGGGTTGCGTGGGTAAGGTACATGACTGGTCAGGCGTGTTATTTGAGGTAGTTTACACAAAGGGAGTATTGGACATAGGATAAATCAGTATACGTTTCGCTTTCTTAGACACAAGTCGCTTTATTGGTTCACGGCAGAGGGCTAACAAGGTCCCCTCTTGCTGTTATTGGTTTGCCCGGGGAAAGGTTAAGTTAATCCACCGGAAGTCCCCTGACCGGGAGTCGCGGCGACTTCGTATACTCACCTCAAGTCGCCCGTGTTTTGAACACGGTATCAAGTATTGGGAAGTGGTGACATTTGGCCTTCTGTGAATACACATTTGGATTCGCCCTTCATTGTTATTGGTTTAGCTGGCCGATCGATTATTCTCGGTCCAGCCGGTACTATACAAACTTCAAGTGTCTTATTGGTTTAGCTGGCCGATCGACTATTCTCGGCCCAGCCGGCACTATACAAAGTTCAAGTGTATTGCCAGACGAGCTCCCCGGTGACGATTCCGCCCAGGAGCTACCCCTAGTCCTAACCCTCATCTCCCTATTGGACGGATTTACACTTTTCGCCCTAGGGTCCACCAGGAGAGCTAACCACCCAGTACTGACGGGTACACAAGGTGAGCTTTCAACATGCAACATTCAAGCAGTCGCGATCAAGCGGATGGAAGGGACCGATCCAGCCGGCATGAAGCCGGATCGGATCATGACTCGGATGGACGGAGTACCCCCTCCGGTAGTCAGTCGTCTGGGACCCCCGTGGGTGTTCGCGTCTCATGAAGATTTTCTGAGAGCGACTACACCACAATGGTGCGCGTGCCCGGATCTCTTGGTGACCCTGGATATCACCGCGAGTCCCTAGCGGGCGAAAGACCTAACCTGTCAAATTTGTTGACGATGTTGTGTCGGGTGGATTGGGGGAAGGCATATCGCCCCCAATGCTGCTGAAGATGGAAGGATGCGATGGTCGCCTCGGATTGGGGGAGCTCGAGGTTGACATTAAAGAAGAAGTTACTCCCCTAGAGGCTCCGCCGGGGGCGGATTATGGTACTACCTATGGCAGTGCCGGCCGCTACACGGATGGAGCCGGATCGGACTATGGTGCAAGTCACCATAGTCCGAGGAAGGATCATGGTTCCGACCATGATCCTAACGAACGAATGCATATTTTGGATATAAAAGAAAAGATAAAGGAAGAAAAAGCGGAAGTCGGATACGACCGGAGTGGGAAGCCGGCCGGATCGGGACCAAGTCGCGATCTGGCCCCCTACCCCTAAAGAAACCGGATTGGCAGGAATTGGACTATTCGACTTACAAAGGCAAACCGCGATTCGAAGAGGAAGAAGAGAAGCAGGACGGCCTATCGACGGATGTTGACCTGGAGCGTGCTTTCCACCTTCACGAGTTGGGGCAATTCTTGCGGACGGATAAGGTACTAAAAATAACACGGCCGAAGATCATAGGCGGATTGAAAGGTCCCGTCTCTCCCCCAACTCTCTCAGACGGCCACGTGTCCCTCATTAAAGGACTATTCGACCAACTCAAACAAGCCGGCATCAACACCGGCGTGTTTGATCCGAACGAGTTGTTTGATCTGAAGATGGACAAGTTGAAGGAGGCGTCTAGCGCCCTGCACGACCACTTGGTACCGCTAGTGGGTTGCTCGCCGCCGTCGAAAAAGATGACAGCTACGACTGGAGTGGCGCCGTCCACGCCGCCGGCGACAAGCAAACCAGCCGGGATACACTCAGGCTCTTCGCAGTACGAGTCTTCCCCTTCGGAAGCAGACTCATCTGATTCATCAGTGGGTATCACCCGCATGACGCTTGGCCCAAGGGGAGCAGCGCGTGTGGCGACGGCCATGAGACTTGGAGGACGTGAGGATCCGGGTACGCCCGAGCGGAAGAACGCCGGCCAGTACAGCGTGCAGGCCTGGCGGACAGCGGCGGCGGATCCAGAACCAAAGGAGGAAGACGAGGACGCGGATGGGCGGATTAAGAAAGAATTCCAATCTAGCAGCCCAGCTGCCCCTCAAGTCGCCCCTCAAGTCGCTACTCAGGTGCCGGATCACCTGCAGAACATGTTTTTGGCGATGATGGAGCGATACTTGGAAGAGCAACGTCGGCTGAGCGCCAGCCGCGGCAGTCCGAAGTCACCGGACCAGCCCGCTCGTCGTGGAACACAGGCCCCCGAACCACTCCAGTACTATGCGAGGGAGCCGAATGATGAAGATATGGAGTCGGTGCGGTCCAAGCAAAGTGAACCCCATGCCGCCCCGCCGAGCCGTCAGACAGGTCGCCGGACCGGACGTCGGCCAACGAACAGGAAGCTGTCTCTCAGCAACGTGGATATGGAATCCGTCAGGTCGGCCAAGTACCATTACGATCCGGATGACCTGGATCTGGGGATGTCCCGCCAAGCCCATATGGCTTCGGCCCAAGCGTTTGACGCGGATTCGGGAGCGATCACGAGGGTGCGAATGTCGGCCACGTCCGAGCTGAAAGACTTCACCGGACGCGACGCGGACGTGGACCAGGCCCGAGGATGGTTGAGCAAGACGAAGTCGGCATTCCTCAGAGACCGGACGTCGGACTATGAGAAATGCCTGATCTTCGGGGATTTGATGAAGGGACCAGCGAAACACTGGATCCAACAGCTCAGCCGGGAAACCCGAGGAAATTGGAGGGGATTGGTCGGTGCGTTCGAGGAGCAATACTGCGGAGCTGGAATGTCAGCGCGCGACAATATTTCCACTCCAAGAAGCGACCGGATGAGACCCCCCTGGAGTATCTCCATCGTTTGAATGTCGCTGGCATGAGAGCGGATATTCCCGTTAAAGAAGACACCAGCCGGTCAGAAGCTGCCCGTGAACACGTGGAACTTTTCATCAGCACGTTGGACGATCGGGAGCTGGCAAACCAGCTGGCGTTACTGGGGGTGAAGAATACGACGCAGCTGGAAGTGACGTTGCGCACGTATCTAAGGGCGAAGAAGCAAGGCCCCAAGGCAGCAGTAGGAACCGGCCGTTTCAAGTCCCGATTTAACGCGGATCAAGGAGGCCGGCCGCCATCTACCAGGACGGCCCGAGCCGTCCGCATGGTCGCCCGAGAGTCAGACGCGACCAGCTCGGAAGAGGAGTATCAGCGATCTGGGGGCGAGTCTGAGGAGGAACAGTATCGGTACCTTTTCTCGGCAGAAGCCAGTCAGCCGTCCAGGCTGCCAGCCGGTTCCGGTCAGTCGAAGAGTTTTCCGGCTCGAGCTGACCAGGATTACCCCAGGCGCAAGTGCACCCACTGTGGGTCCATCAAGCATGACGACCGGAGCTGCTGGAAGCGGCTGACGTGCAAGAAGTGCGAGAGGAAGGGACACCCGGCGGAACACTGCCTGTTCACGTGTAAGGCTTGCGGGGAGGTGCATGAGGCGGGACTGTGCCCAATGGAAGAATTTTACAACCTGTTGAAGAAGTGGTACGTCCCGACCAAGCATGCTGGAATGTTGCCGCCTGGAGCGGAAAAGATGTTAAACTAGATCGCTCGCCAGGTTGGAATCTGGTTCGAGCCGAGCGGTCTAGTGTTAGTATCTATGCATATGTCGGTAAAGAGGATAATCAAGAAGCAAAGCAAAGGATAACCGACAATACATGTAAGTTTGACGATTACGTCACCCGGTCCCCGGCCGGTACGGCTGACCCCTTCCTGGTGAGCAGTATACGGACGGATGAGTATTCCCGGTCTGAAGTGCGAATGGAATTGAACTTGTTACCTGGCGAGTCGCGAGGTTATTGGAAGTACCACTCGCCGGATAAATGGTTCAAGCAGGCCAAGGCGGATGGAAAAATCAATAACCAGAAAGCGACCATGTTGTTCGATTCTGGCGCGGAAGTGTCTATCGTAGACACCACCTTTGCTCGTAAGGTGGGGTGTGAGATAGACGAGACGAAGCGGCAGGAATGTATAGGCATTGGAGAAAGTTCGTACATGACCCAAGGAAGGACAAGAGTCAAGATTACGTTAGCTGGGTCGTTGGTATATTACTTTACCGCCTGGGTAGGCAAGTTGCCGGGCAGGATGCAATTTTGGGCATGGATTTTATGCCCGGCCGGTATACGGCTGGACTTATCGCATGGAACATTGACGTTGCCGGACGAAGTACAGATCCAGCTGGCCGGCCGGCGGCCCTTATATGGCGCCTACGTCCAGTTCCTCAAGCTAGGTCAGTTTGTAACAGTGCCCGTGGGAAAGGCGGTGGAAGTAATGTTACGACCACGCGACCGGCGGAGTAAGTTATGGCTGACAAGGGGCGAGTGCTGGGTACCATCCGTGGTTAAAGGGAGTGGTCACCTCAACTTCATAAGCGTGACCAACATCTCTGAAAAACCCCTCACCTTGCATGAAGATGTGATTATTGGAATGTGGCTGGCCGAGGATAAAGTGCCCCGCCGGCCGGGCTATGTCACTATTGGCTCAAGACGCTATATCGAGTGGCAAAACCTGGCTTTTTAGGCAACCACCGATCTGGTCAGCGAAGAGGAAGAATTAGAAGAGGACCAGACTCCGATGGTGGATAAACCCGAGTACCGGACCCCTTCTAAAATATTGACGCGGAGCCGGCCGTCGCCGGATCCGGCCGAACGTATTGACCGAAGCTACGCCCCGATCGCGGAACTGGTTTTGCCCACTCGGAAGGAGACGGACGAACAACAGGGTCGGAAAAAAGGACCAAGCAGAGTTGTATATACGGTCAGCCCCGATGACGGTTGTGACGACCGAAGTGAATGCGGATCGGCCCAGCCGGCCGAGCAGAATTCGGAAATAGCCGAATGCGGATCGGCCCAGCCGGCCGAGCAGAATTCGGAAATAGCCGAATGCGGATCGGCCCAGCCGGCCGAGCAGAATTCGGAAGCGGCCGAAGCCGATCAAGTCTGCATTCATGAAGGGGGCGAACTATATGTTGAAGGCATGGAAGAACAGATGGCGGTGTTACCTGAGGTGACCCCTTGCCCCCCAGCAGTCACTATCGACGATCTACAAGTGGGAGACCCGGATGTGAACACCCCGGAGGAGATCAGCAGGTTGAAGGATATTATATGGAAAAGACGACATCTGTTGATTGGACCAGGGAACGCACTTCCTCCGGCCGCCCATGGGGCGGTATGTGATATTGATGTGGGAGGCGCCAAGCCGGTCGCACAGAGATGCCGAAGAGTCGCCCCCCCAGTATCGGGAAAAGCTTTCAGAGCTTATCAAGGGTCTGCTGGCCACCAAGATAATTCAGCCGTCCACCTCGCCATGGGCTTCGCCCATTGTAATTATCATTAAGAAGAATGGGGTGGACATAAGGTTGTGCATCGATTACCGGCTGGTGAACCGGCTGACTAAGCTGATGATTTATCCGATGCCGCTGATAAACGACCTGTTGGAGGATTTGGATAAAGTTTTGTGGTACTGCTCATTGGACATGGCCAGTGGATTCTGGGTGGTCTTAATGACCGATCGTGCACGGGAGATCTCTGCATTCGTGACGCCTTTCGGGTTGTTCGAGTGGAACCGGATGCCGTTCGGTCTGAAGAATGCTCCGCAGATTTATCAACGGCTGATAGATAACGCGCTGTATGGACACTTCAAGATCGAGGCGGATCAAGATCCGACTCTGGTCGGGGATGTGTTTGCCGAAGGTGACCCGGACCCCGACCCAAAACCTTCAGTTTTGGGGCGGCGGTCTTACATTGATGACATTCTCGTTACGGCAACTACCTGGGATTTATTGTGTGACAAAGTGGAGAAACTGATGGTTACGTGTGAAAAGTGGAATCTTTCGATTAGTGTGGTTAAGAGTTTCTGGGGAAAGACTAAGGTGACCTATCTGGGTCATCAAGTGTCGAGTGCCGGATTGGAGGCTAACCCGAAAGATTTGGAGTCCTTGAGTAATCTGCCTTTCCCGCGATCCCTAAAGGCTATGCAATCCTTTTTGGGCAGCCTGAATTATTACAGTCGGTTCATCGAGGATTTTGCAGTCTATGCGGCGGTCTTGTATGAGTTGCGGGAGGTGGATTACCATAAGCTGAAAGAGCAGGATAGGCAAGCGGAGACGCAGGTCGGGTCGGCGATTTCAGCCAATGAGGAAGCGCCCTTTTCGGTTACTTCAGCCAATGGGGAAGCGCCTTTTTCGGGTAGTTCAGCCAATGATGAAGCGCCCTCTTCGGTTATTTCAGCCAATAGGGAAGCGCCCTCTTCGGTTATTTCAGCCAATAGGGAAGCGCCCTCCTCGAATATTTCAGCCAATGGGGAAGCGCCCTTTTCGGGTAGTTCAGCCAATGGGGAAGCGCCCTTGCCTGCCCAGACAAGCGACCGGCCGCCGGACCCCGGCGCGGCCGGCCCGGACGACCATATGACCCGAGCGATGGTGGCTTTTGGCATGCTAAAGGCGAAGATGGCGACCACACCGGGCTTGAAACATTTCGATGTTAATAAGACTCCGGTGGTCATCATCTACGCTAACAAGTGGGCCATCTCGGCCGCTCTCGTGCAAGATCACGATGGAGTGTACTGTCCCGTGACCTTCACCAGCCGGACCTTGAAAGTCAATGAAGTTAATTATGGGTTGGTGGATAAGGAAGTTCTGGCTCTATTACGGATCTTGGATGTGTGTTATACTATGCTGGTGTCTCGGCCTATCAAAGTACTATCCAGACGGTCGACCCTATCGTGGCTCCTGACGGCGAATGGAATTGACGGCCGGCTGGGCAGATGGGCGGCTCTGTTGTCTCAGTGGTCCCTCGAGGTTATTAAGTGCACTAAAGGGGAAGAGGAAATACTGGGCACACTGGCTGCCAGCATTACCCCCAGAGCAGAAGTGGAGGAAGCCCTGATAGCGATCGCACCTCGGAAGCAGCCTCGACAAACTATCGTGTTGCCGCCGCCAACAGTGGGACCTACGGAGGAACTAATGGTTTTGAGTTTCGATGGGTCGGCGAGTGTAAAGAAAGGGGTCGGGGCCTATAGTGCCATTTTGTGGAAGCTGCCCGAATGGAAGGCGGTCGCGGCCGCCTCGGACTTCACGCCTGGCATCACGGTGAACGAAGCGGAGTATAGGGGATTACTGCTGTCCTTAGATTTGCTGGCTGGCCGGACACAGGGGCGGATCATCATATGCGGTGATTCCAACCTAGTGATCCGGCAAATCACCGGAGAGATAGATTGCAAGGCGCCGCGGCTGAGACTGTTAAATGATCGGGTTATGTCCGCCTTGCGGAGATGGCCGGAGCACGAATTGCTGCACGTCAAACGAGACTGGAATAAAAGCGCGGATCACTTGGCTACGCTGGCCATGCGCGACAACGTAGGGGTAACGGTTTCCGATCCGGCTCTGTTATCAGACCTGACGGAGATCAACCGGTTGCCCGAGATCATCCATCCAGCCAACACGGAGGAGACAATCCGGGTGAACGCCGTTACCCGATCGCAGAAGCGTCGTTCTTCGGCCGATGGCTCATTATCCCCAGAAACAATGACCGAGGGGATAGTTCAACAGTTGCGAGCAGAGCGGATTCTCCAAGCGCAGAACGAGGAAGCGTGGATAGTAGATCTCAAGGCGTACCTTAACGGAGACGTGAATAAACTGACTGCTGAGCAAGCTAAAGAATGTTTCAAGTTGGCCCCGGATTACGAAGTGGACGAAAACGGGCTACTGTTCTTCTACCGAGACGCCGACCAGCCGGAAATCGAGAGAGATAGATCAGCTCGGCTAGTCATACCCGCTACTCTACAACCGGATATTCTCCATCACTACCATGTGAGCTTGGAAGGGGGGCATCAGGGCATCGGCCGGACATATCACAAGGTCAAAACACATTTCCACTGGCGGGGACTTTACCGTAGCGTTCAGGCCTACGTGGGGAGCTGTCCAGATTGCGAAACCGGGAAAGGCCGGCCGACCATCAGAGGACGGTCGCCTGGAAACATACAGGCCACTTATCCGTTTCAAGTTATCGCGATGGACCATATCCCGTCCTTACCCAAATCTCGAAATGGGTATACGGAGCTGCTGATCTGGACGGATTTGTTTACCGGGCTGGTTATAGCAAAGTCTAGTTCCACCCGTACCGCCCAACAGGTTGCGCAAAGTTACGAAGAATGTGTGTTCAGGCGTTTCGGGGCGAGCGAGGTCATCCGGCACGATAGGGAGCCTGGATTTATGGCAGACGTGTTCCGAGCTTTCAATAAGATCCTAGGACAGAAGCAGAGCGCCACTATGGCTTACCGCCCGCAGGCGAATGGAAAGGCTGAAAGGATGGTCCAGACCCTAACCAGAGCCCTAAAGATGTACGTGGTGGAGGCGGACCAATGCGACTGGGACGAATATGCCGAGAGACTGGTTTTTGCTCTCAACTCGTCGTACGACCGGGTAAGGGGCGACACCCCTTTTTATCTGGCTTACGGATGGGACCCCCGATCCACTTTGAAAGCCGCCATACCAATAGGATGCACTAGAAGCCGGGACAGAGACGCCCGCCGCTGGAGGATGGGAGTGCAGCGCCACTACTCACTGGCGAGGGAACAAGTAAACGAACGTCTTCGACAAGCAATCAAGGATCGCGCCGACCAAAACAACGACCGCGCCGGGGAACACGGCATTGAGCCCGGCTCCCGGGTGTGGCTGTATCTGGATCGGGTCAAGGAAGGCTATGCGCGGAAGCTGGCGCATATGTGGCATGGCCCCTTCCGAGTGGCAGAACTGGTCGGGGATCATGCAGTTAAGCTGGTCACGGCCGGTACGGAATACAGCGTCTTCCCGATAGTACATGTCTCCAAGTTGAAGTTGGCGAAGCACTTCCCGGACCGCCCGAATATACGCCTTGCAGGGGAAAATGATCGGTTAGACTTCGATGAAGCCCTGCTGCCGGAGGACAGTTGGGACAAGCCGTTAGACCCGGACGAGTACGAGGTAGAAGAAATTTTGGACGTCCGGAACGGGCGGAAAACCCGGTTTGGGCGGATTCACAGGGAGTTTCTCGTGCAGTGGAAAAATTGCGAGGAGCAGTCGTGGGTGGACGAGCTAGACTTAAATTGCGGAGCTCTAATGAGAGAGTTCGACCGCCGGCGGACTAGCCGAAATCGCTTCGGGGTTATGCAGACCCACGAAGAAGGTGGGACAGAGAACTAGTCCGCCCGGCCCCAGGGCAACAGGCACGGCCGGACCAGATAACACCACTCAGCCGAGTAATCGGTGGATGGAGCTAGTCGGGTCCGATCGGTCTTTTTTTTCGGAGTTGTCTTCGATTCAGTATGGTGCCGGACGGAACGGTTTTCCGGAAGTTGTCTTTGATTCAGTATGGTGCCGGATGGAATGGTTTTCCGGAGTTGTCTTCGATTCAGTATGGTGCCGGAAGGAACGGTTTTCCGGAGTTGTCTTCGATTCAGTATGGTGCCGGATGGGAGAAGTCAGACGAAGAAGATGAGCAAGCGGTTTCTTACGTAAAAAATGGAAAGAAAAGTGTATTATCGAGGTTAACAGCCAGTAACAAATAAAAAAGACGATGTATGCAAGGCTAGCCTCGTGGGACACCCTTGACGAAGCTCAGCGAAACTTGTTCCGGAGTCGGGGTACGCGGAGGCCAGGGTGACGATCGGGATCCTGCCGAAACTGGTTGCGCCACGGATCTTGCTGGTCGAGCTCATCGAGCGAAGCTTGGAGAGTGGGAACTTGACGCTTACCCAAACCCGGATACCAAGTCCCGCCTTCGGCCGAGATCCCGCTCTTCTCCACGCGGCGGTTGGCCAGATGTAGCATGATCGGGTGGAGGAAAATGTCCAGGTCGCAGTGGCCGCGTCGGATTCCATCGACCACGAAGTCGCAGACCTTAGCCCAGCCCTCAGTCGCGCGTTTGCGACGGTTCTTGCGGTCGATCCAGTACTTGGCTAGCCCGGGAGATTCGCGCCCGGCGGCAACAGAAATACAAAGGTGATGAGTTGACTCCCAGATGGATTGTCCATGCCGGGAGAGGTACTACTTGCAGACTTTCCGCAATTCCGCAAACCAGCCAGCACGAGGCAGGCCGATGTCCGGCATCTCTGTCGCCAGTATGGCCCAAGGTTCCTGTGACAGAATTGCGTTCAGCGGCCCAATCGCCACAAGCTTGGCATTCCAGTCCTCGGCCTTGGGCACAGCGAGGGCCGGTGGGAATATCCACAGCGGCGGACGAGTCAACGACTTGGTGACCAAGGCACCAGTGAGGTCTTGGATACGCAGGCCTTCCAACTGCGCCTTTGACCAAGGGACCGCCGCGGCCAGTTCGAGGGCCGTCATGACCTTCCGGCGGGGAATCCACAACGGAGGAGACTCCTCCGAGGATTCCTTGGACTCGTTCTCATCGAAGGCGAAGGGGTCTGGGGAAGGTAATTCCTCGAGGTCCTCAGTGGTAGCCTCGTCAGAATCCAACCCCGATAGGCCAGACGCTTCTCCTCCATCAGGAGAGGCGGTGGATGGGCCTTGGGGGTCATGAGGGGAAACGCTAAGGAGAGCCGGAGTAGTCGGAGCCTTCGACGAAGATCTGGCAGCGCGAGAACGACGGGGGAACTTTCCCGAAGCCGGTGAAGCCGGGATCGAAGTGGGTCTAGGACTCGGCCCGCTCTCCCCATGGACTAGAGCCGCGCTCACCGGCGCGGCGGACCGTTTGGGCCGTTTGGCTGCCACGGGGCCTTGAAGCGACGCAACCCGACTGGATCGGCGCTTGCCTTTGTGCCCAGGCGGATCTTCAGTGGACAGGGGAGAAGCCGCCTGCTGGTTGACTGGCGCTGGCGGCGGGTTAGGGTCCTGGGAAGTATTCCAAATCCGTAAGCGAGAAACTTTTCCCGTATCACCGGTCGCTGGACCGGGGGCGGGAGTTCCCGCGTCAGATGTCTGAACGGCCGCGGCGGAATTAGCAGCTGACGGAAGAAGGGGCGTGGCGGAAGCGGCCTGACCAGGGTCTCGCGGACAGGCCAAGTCAAGGAGGTGCCTGATAGCCTCCCGGATGGGAGCAGGACCCTTCATGAGACCTCTCACCCGGGACGCCGAAGCTGCTAGACGAGACCGGTCTTCCTTGAGAGAAGAAAAGCAATCCGCCCGCTCTTCCGCAAGCCGAGTGAACGCCTCCCGGGCGTCACACACACCCGATTGGGTTTCAGCGTATGCGGCCTCAAGCTCCCGGACCCGGCGCTTAAGGTCGCCCGATGCATCGGCCGATTGATATAGCGCCTTCTGGTACTTGGTTAGCTTCTTAGCAAGACGGATCCGGCGAACCTCCAACTTGCCCAGTTCCTGCTGCGCACCTTCCAACCGTTGGGAGAGCTTGATATAGCCGTCGTAGCGCGTCGTCAACTCACGCGCAGTCTGGAAAGACTCGATCATCAAGACACGGAGGTTCATGACGTTTTGGTCTAAGAGCATATACGGAGTGAATGAGTGGGAGGCGAACCAGAACAAACGGAAGGTACTTACTTTGGATTTTCAAGGCAGCCATGACTTTCTGGTTTTGGACACGCTGTGAGTCCGACTGTTTTCGGAGGCGATCTCTCGCTTGGAGAAGGTCGGCGTTCTCGTTTTCCAGCTGGCCAATCCGGTCGCGAGACTGAAAAGTCGCTAGGACTTCCCGGACCCGAGATTCGTCTGCTTGCTGGCTAGCCAGCCGGGCGGTCGCAGCTAAATCGGTGTTCGCTTGCTCTAGATTGGCCACGCGAGCGGTCAACGCAGCGACTTGAGCTTGCAGAGCGGCCAGGTCAGGTTGCCCGGGGCGATGCTCTGGGCCGGCCTGATGAGCATCCGGTCCTACGGCCGATAGCTGGGTATTGACCAGGGAGTGGCCCGGCACAGGAGCAATAGGGGCGTCGTTACGATCAGACATAGAGGCGTTGAAAATCGAAGTGTGGGAAATGTGATGAGCGCGTGCCTCAACCGTTGTGCGGCTGCGACAAGGCTCAGGGGCGGCTGTGGTGAAGTGCTCCAGAAGTTAACGGACTAATGATGATGGATGCTCGCACCGGATTGGCCGAAATGTTACCCTAAGCCGGATGCCCAGACCGGCCAGGAATAAGATGTAATGTGGGACTGCCCGGCACCCTGGTAGGCAGTCGGGCGGTGCCTGGCTGGAAACCAAGTCGGCGGGCGAGGATAGTCGGATAAGCGGGTTGAGCAGATGACAGGACTATGGAGGTTGGACGGCCGAGGCGCGGATGGCGGACGGCCAAGATGGCGGACTGTTCGTAAGGATGGGGTGGAAGGAGCCCGGAAGAAGAGGATTGTTCTAGTGGAAAGAGTATGTACCGGGATCGTAGGAAGGGCTGCCAAGGGACTGCTAGCGTCAGCGGCCGGGGGGCGCGGATGGGTGGCTATCCGGCCGAGCCGGTCGGGTACCATGTACCATTCGGACTGGTACCATATGGGTTCAGTGTACCGGCCGGGTTGGTACCATTTGGGGTTGGTGTACCGGCCGTACCGGTACACAGAGTCGGAGTTAGCCGGGTTGCGTAGGTAAGATACATGACTGGTCAGGCGTGTTATTTGAGGTAGGTTACACAAAGGGAGTATTGGACATAGGATAAATCAGTATACGTTTCGCTTTCTTAGACACAAGTCGCTTTTATTGGTTCACGCAGAGGGCTAACAAGGTCCCCTCTTGCTGTTATTGTTTTGCCCGGGGAAGGTTAAGTTAACCCACCGGAAGTCCCCTGACCGGGAGTCGCGGCGACTTCGTATACTCACCTCAAGTCGCCCGTGTTTTGAACACGGTATAAAGTATTGGGAAGTGGTGACATTTGGCCTTCTGTGGATACACATTTGGATTCGCCCTTCATTGTTATTGGTTTAGCTGGCCGATTGATTATTCTTGGTCCAGCCGGCACTATACAAATTTCAAGTATATTATTGGTTTAGGTGGCCGATTGATTATTCTCGGTCCAGCCGGCACTATACAAAGTTCAAGTGTATTGCCCGACGAGCTCCCCGGTGACGATTTCCGCCCAGGAGCTACCCCTAGTCCTAACCCTCATCTCCCTATTGGACGGATTTACACTTTTCGCCCTAGGGTCCACCAGGAGAGCTAACCACCCAGTACTGACGGTACACAAGGTGAGCTTTTAACATGCAACATTCGAGCAGTCGCGATCAAGCGGATGGAAGCGACCGATCCAGCCGGCCTCAAGCCGGATCGGATCATGACTCGGATGGACGGAGTACCCCCTCCGGTAGTCAGTCGTCTGGGACCCCCGTGGGTGTTCGCGTCTCAGGAAGATTTTCTGAGAGCGACTACACCACATAATGAAATGTGACGGACGCACAACAGTCTTTGCACTTTACGGTACGTTGTACTCACTTTATGGTATAGGGTACAGTTTAACCCAGACCAAATACCAACTTATAAATTAGCCTGGCACAGACTATTTCCGAACATCCCTTAATTAGTTTGTGTCCATTAATAGTCTGGCACAGACTATTTAAGGTAAAAACTTCAAAATTAGTCTGGCTCAAACCAATTACGGTGGGAGGGGGGGGGTAGTTCACAAAGTGTATTTTTTTAGTAGTATAGAAACTATTAGTCCCTAATTTGCAACTTTAACCAAACAACGGTTGAGCAGTAGAGGGGCTAAATACGAAATTAGTGAGCATTGTGATCCTACCATGGATGATGACCCGGGGGCCATCCCTGGTGAATCGGGGAGGATACGAGGGAAGAAGACCGAGAAGCAATCCGACATCCCATCTAGGAACAGCGCTGATATGAGAGACGATATTGTGTCGGAGACCCAAGAGTCGGATACCGACAACATGGATCTCCAACCAGAATTGGAACCGGTGGACGAGACCGCTATACCGGTTTTAGTGTCTCCAACACTCGATTCGACAGCAAAAAGTCAAATTTCTAACCATACTCACCGGACGCATGACTGCGTAGATCAGCAACGGTCAGTTTCTACTACTAAAGACAAAACTCCAAATCCAGAGCATGCGACTACCTCAGAAGCACTCAGAAATAAATACAGACATAGCGGCTACAGGAGAGCTGATTATAGAGTCATGCCAGGAAGAGTGTATAGGAATATGCACAGCAGCAACATGGTTGGAGCCCCCTTCGCCGGCTTAAGTCGGGCAAACAGTGTCATATCACGAGCTCAAGCGTGGTTGGATATCACGCAAGAATTGTTCACGTTAAAGCGAGGGGTTCATCGTCCAGATTATCGCCAGCGGCTAAGAGACTTCCACAACTCAAACAGGCAGAGCTTGAACGTTTAATCGACCTGTTCGACCATCGTGGTGAAAAATAAGAAAGATTGGACTTCGTGGAAAGACAAGGTGATTGGTGCTGCACTATGCGCCCAGAAATCCACCTCGGCGTTCGAGGCTATACTATGGAAACTACTTGAAAAGGAAAAGGTTCATCGACTCCGAATCGGCTAATTTTGACTGATTTCGACTTAGTCGGATCGGTTTCATTAACCGATCCGTAGAAAAATGTCGATCCTGACTATTGCGATTTCTGGTCACCTTTTTCATGGGATTACCAAACTCCGAATCGGTTTAGTCTCACCCGATCATGTTCAAATTCTCGTACTAAAGCTCTACCGTTGAGATCCCGTTTATCCACCCAAGTCGGATCGTCATAACGTTTTCACTGGACCAGGAAATCACGATGGGTTCGACCAAATCGGGTCCTTTTGCCCGATCGAATATCTAAGATCTTCTCAACTTTGAATTCATCTTGATCCAACACTCTCTCCCAACTATCTTCAGGTAAAAGAGCCTCGTCGAAATCAAACCTTGGCTAATCTTCGATTGATAACCCGGTTTTGGACGATCAGGAAACTTCCTGACCAGCTTCAGTTTCGACAAATGAACGATAAAAAAACTCCATAATCGGTGCCTGCGGTGATCAATCGGGCGGCATGATCGCCGATCAGCTCGCAAACACGGAACGGTCCGTGCCACATGTGCGCTAGCTTCCTGGTATATCCTTCTTTCACCCGATCCAGGTAGAGCCAGACCCGTGATCCCGGTTCAATATTATAGGAATCGGCCGGATCGGTTTTCCGGTCGGCTCTTTCTTGGGTCGCTCTCCGGAGTCGTTCATTGACCTGCTCTCGCGCGTGTGGATAGTAACGCTGCAGCCACATACGCCACCGACAGACCTCGCGAACTCGACTTCTGGTACATCCGACGGGGATCATATTTCAATAGTCGATCGTGGGTCCCAACTATACGCAAAAAAGGAGGGGGTTTCTCCCCTGACCCGAACGAAGGAAGAATTTAACGCAAAAAGCAGTCTTTCCGCATATTCTTCCCAATCTTGTTGGGCGAAATCAGCAACATACATTTTTATAGCTCTGGTCAGCGTCTGTACCATCCGCTCGGCTTTGCCGTTCGATTGCGGCCGGTAGGCCATGGTTGCACTTTGTTTCTGACCAACCATCTGATTAAACGATCGGAAAACTTCAGCTATAAAACCCGGTTACCGATCGTGTCTGATTACTTCACTGGCACCAAACGCCTGAAAAAATATTCCTCATAACTGCGGGCGACCTGATGGGCTGTTCGAGTAGACCCAGCTTTGGCGATCACCAGTCCGGTAAATAAATCGGTCCAGATCAGCAGTTCAGTATTTACCTTGAATGATTTCGGCAGGGAAGTGATATGATATATTGCTATCACTTGAAAGGGGTAGGTCGTCTGGATATTTCCGGGCGATCGACCTCGAATAATCGGCATACCCTTCCCGGTTTCGCAATCCGTACACATTCCAACAAAGTTCTGGACACTCCGATATAGACCTCTCCAGTGAAAATGCTTGCGGATTCTGTGGTACCTCCGGCCAACACCTTGATGACCACCCTCCAAACTGACATGATAATGATGCAAAATGTCGAGTTGCAAAGTTTCCGGAATCACCAGCTTCGCTGATCGATCAAGATCCGCGTCAACTTGATCGGCTTGAGAATAATAGAAAAGCAAGTTGTTTTCATCCAACTCATAGTTGGAAGTGATTTTAACACAATTCTTTGCTTTGTTTTGGCTCAGTTTGTCCATATCACCACTTAAAAATGCTTTTAGATCCACAATCATTATTTTCTTCATCTTGATCTTTGAGGATCCTTTCGATCCGCAGCTTCTGAACTATCCCTTCCGTCACCCTTTCTTGAGAAACCGGCTTGCAAGGTGCCGATCTGGTTCGTGATCTCATCATGATCGATACTTGTGCTCGTTTTTCTTTATCCTCCGAGCGAACCAGCTCGGGTGACTGGTTGATTTCGATCAGTTCATCAACATCACCTTGTCCGTGATCACCGATCCGGTCTGATCACGCATGGCTATTGTGGCAAGATGATCCGCACTCCTGTTCCAGTCGCGTTTCACGTGCAAGAGGTCATGATTCGGCCTTTCTCGTAGAATTTTCATAACGCGATCATTCAGCAACTTCAGGCGCGGTGCCTTACAGTCGATCTCCCCGTGGTTTGACGGTTCACCAAATTTGTATCTCCACGTATGAACACCCTTCCTTTCTTTTGTTCTTGAAGAAGATCCAAACCTAGCAACAAACCACGGTACTCAGCTTCGTTGACTGTTATACCTGGAGTATAGTCAGAACCAGCAGATATGATAGTCCACTCCGGTAATTTCCAAAACAAAGCGCTAAACGCCCCGACACTTTTCTTTACGCTCGCTGATCCATCGAAACTTGTGACGATCAGGTCCTCATCTGATCCCACGACCGGTGGAGGGATGATGAATCGATTTTCGTGGTTGCTTCCAAGGAGCAACCTCAATCAGGGCTTCGTCGACTTTTGATCGGGGAATGATACTGACTGCTAAGGTACTGAGAATTTCTTCTTCACCTTGGTCCATTTGATGATTCCAAAGTCCACTGCGATAATAACGCTGACCACCGCCCCAGTCTTCCATCGATTCCGGTCGAAGACAAAACCAAGCTAAGATGGACCGTCTTGAAAGTACCTTAGTCTTTCTGGTCACCAGCATAGAATATCAGGCATCCAGTATGCGTAGTAATGCCAGCACTGCTTTATCCTCCATGTCATAGTTAACTTCATTCGGTTTCAACGTCCGGCTTGTAAACTTCAGTGGACAATACACTCCATCGTGATCTTGGACCAGTGCGGCCGATATTTCCCACTTACTTGCATATAAAATCACCACGGGAATCTTCTCCGGGTGAAAATGTCTCAGTATCGGATTCGAAACCATCTTCGCCTTTAGCATACTGAATGTTACTATAGCTCTTTCCATATGACCTTCCGATCCAGACACGGATCGGTTGATCAGAAAACCGGTTTTGAAATCCGTTTCGTTCATTTCAGCTTCGTGACTGGTTTTATTTGGTGCTTTTTCCAATTGATCACGTTCTCGTAGCCTGTGATAGTCCACTTCTTTCAACTCGTATAATACAGCACCGTATATCGAAAAATCTTCGATAATTGGCTTTAACAGTTCAAGGATCAGAGAAAAAATTCCGTAGCCTTTAGTGATCAGGGAAAAGGAAGGTTACTAGGTGCACCCAAATCCTTCGGATTCGCCTCCAAACCCTGAATCGACACATTATGACCAAGATAATTAACCTTGGGCTCACCCCAGAAGCTCTTGACTACACTGATCGATAAATTCCAGCGTTCGCAGGTGTCAAGTAGTCGTTCGACCTTGTCGCATAAAATATCCCATGACTTTCCTGTAACCAAGATATAGTCTATATATGATCGCCTCTCCAAGACCGATGGTCTCCGGTCCTGGTCTGGTTGACCTTCCGTGGACACATCGTGAGGTTCGGTGATCTTTCGGTCGGCGCTGATCTGGAAGTATCCGTAGAGAGCATTGTCAATCAGCCTTTGGTAGATCTGCGGAGTGTTCTTCAATCCGAACGGCATCCGGTTCCATTCGAAGAGGCCGAAAGGTGTAACAATAGATGATATCTACCGAGCACGATCGGTCATCGAAACCACACAGAAACCACTAGCCATATCTACTGAAAAATACCATACAACTTTATTTAAATCCTCCAGTAAATCATTTATCAAAGGCATTGGATAAACCATCAACTTTGTGAAGCGGTTCACCAGATCGAACCCTCGACCTCCAACATGGAAATCGAGCTACTTACCGATTGAGATAATGTGCATCCAAACAACCCAAATGGCCTATTAAAACATGTTACTTCATCCAAACAACCACGAGGGTGCAGTATGTATGTATACTACACATATATAGTATAGTCAGTATTTAAGCTAGGAAGATTGAGGAGTCACTCTGTCTTATTCTAGTAATATAGACAACGGTCAACTGAGCTATCCCCCCAGTTCACCTAACGATATTCCCACATGACCCAAAAAAGTAAGGAAGTGTTACATGTCACCTACGCAAAAGCATACGTGTGTGATATATCTGTTTCCACGTTGTTCGAGTTGTGGTGGTAGGAAAGAGCGGTTCGGAGCGCTAATGTGTAAATTTGGCTGCTAAGGTGACGCCGAAATAATATTTTAAGCTGCGGAATGGTGATTGGAAAATCAGACGTGCCTTAACTGGCGATGCACGATTCACATATTTTTCTAGCCATTCAGCCACAGTAGTCGTCCCGTACCAGCGTATGCTGTATTTGATGACAAGTTGAAAAAAGTGCTGACTTGACAGTTAGTGGGGACATGTTACGAGTATGGACAGCTTGGCCGAGTGGTTAAGGCGTTAGCCTGCTAAGTTAATGGGGCAACCCGCGTGAGTTCGAATCTCACAGCTGTCGGGATTCTTCTTCTTCTTCGTCTTCTTCTTTCGCTCGCATCTCCAGCACACTTCTCACTTTTCACTCGTTCTCTCTTTGTGCTCGCTGCTGCTCGTAAATCCCATCTTCTCCGGTGTTGTCATTGGTATTGCGCAGATAGGCAAGCCTATCCCCTAAATTGGTGGCTTTGTGGTGAAATGGTTCTGGATGTGATTCTTAAAGTAAGGATATGGTTGTATCCAGGACTCATCGATGCAGGAACCACTTCGGTGGTCATCCGTACAAATTGGATCGATACAGAGAAGATTAGCATGGCCCCTGCGCAAGGATGACACGCATAAATTGAGAAGTATCGCACTTTTTGTCACCTCGTACTGATGCTCGATCCGTGCATCATCATTTTGTACCCATACACATGGTACTTACTGCATAACATGCCTATGCAAGCGGAAAATGTTTTCCGCGGGTGGTTGCGCAACGTTGGTTTCAGAAATGGTGATGGAAGAGGGGATCGAACCCCCGGCAGCTGGGGCTGGAATCCAGCTTTCTACCACTGAGCTATTCTCCCAATTCATTGACTTTTTACGATATTCCCACATAAAACTCAGAAAAGTAAGGAAATGTTACATGTCACCTACAAAAATAGATACGTGTGTGATATATATGTTTACACGTTGTTCGAGTTGTGGTGGTAGGAAAGAGTGGTTCTGAGCGCCAATGTGATTTTTGGGCTGCTAAGGTGACGCCGAAATCATATTTAAAGCTGCGGAATGGTGATTGGAAAATCTGACGTGCCTTAACTGGCGATGCACGATTCACATATTTTTCTAGCCATTCAGCCACAGTAGTTGTCCCGTACCAGGGTATGCTGTATTTGATGACAAGTCGAAAAAAGGTGCTGACTTTGCGGAGTGGTTAAGGCGTTAGCCTGCTTAGTTAATGGGGCAAACCGTGTGAGCTGGAATCTCACAGCTGTCAGAAATCTTCTTCTTCTTCGTCTACTTCTTCTTTGTCTACTTCTTCTTCTTCTTTTGCTCCCATCTCCAGCACACTTCTCACATTTTACTCCTTCTCTTTATGTGCTTGCTGCTGCTTGTAAATCCCATCTTCCCCGGTGTTGTCAGTGGTATTGCGCAGATAAGCAAGCCTATCCCCTAATCTGGTGGCTTTGTGGTGTAATGGTTCTGGATGTGAGTTCTTAAAGTAAGGATATGGTTATATCCAGCACTCATCGATGCAGGAACCACTTCGGTGGTCATCCGTAAAAATTGGAACGATCCAGAGAAGATTAGCATGGCCCCTGCGCACGGATGACACGTATAAATCGAGAAGTATCGCACTTTTTGTCACCTCGTAGTGTTGCTAGATCCGTGCATCATCATTTTGTACCCATACACATGGTACTTACTGCATAACATGCCTATGCAAGCGGAAAATATTTTCCGCGGGTGGTTGCGCAACGTTGGTTTCAGAAATGGTGAGGGAAGAGGGGATCGAACACCCGACCGCTGGGACTGGAATCCAGCGCTCTACCACTGAGCTATTCCGGGAGATGTTATTCGGACCCCCCCCACACAGATATTCGGACCCCCCCCTGTACCGTAAGACAGGTACGATGTACCTCAATGAATAAAGCCACGATATTCTGACCTAGGATAAGTCTCATGGGGCGATGACATTTATTAATAATATTACCCTACCTAAATACATGTAAGAGATACTATGAAGAAGTTGCAGACAGTCTGCCGCGCCATCCCCCCCTCTGTACAGCCAATATCAAAGGTATGTGTATCTCCAATTCTGTTCTCTCGTTTTTATTATATTGTGATCAAAATGAAAGTGAAGAAAATTTTACTCGTGCTTGTCGCGACGGCGCTGTTAGCGACATTTACATTCTGTGACCCTCACGAGGTGGATAACGTTGAGTATGTTTTTCTATTATTCTACCATTGGGTTGCTTTACTGACGTAGACTTATTACCCTTGCGCTCTTTACCAGACTCGTTGAGGAATTCAGTGATGGTATTGTAGACGAGCGCGTTTTTTCAGTCCTCCGGAACCATGAGCAGCACATAACGTTTGAAAATGAACATCAACTGGCCGCAGATGTGCCTTTTACACCACGTGGAGTCGTGGACATTGTGGCGAATTCGTAATTCCCAAAGCCTATGGTCTCGTTCTAAGCGTTGGCAATGCTTAACGTCGACGAAGTGAAGAAGCTAGAGACGTTGTTAAGTCTGGCTGTACGCGATAGGGCAGACCCGACTGACTTGAGCTCTCCATTCGTAACGACGTCCGTGCCCATGTGCATGCTAGCAGCCACGCGCCTGAGGAAGGATTTTGCTCGGAAATGATGCGTATTTTTCTTAGTGGTGCGACTATATAAGCAGACCGTACAAAATGTACTCCCCAGTCTCCTTCATGTGAAAGATTTATAGATCGCTGGTCCACCTCGTCAATTGTCGCTACTGTCGAGTATTTGCTAGCATGGATGTTTGCCATGGTGACTGTAGGTCGTCTTGCGGCGAAGTCATGAAGTGTGCATCTTTAAGGCGAACGAAGTAGGTTTTACGGCGAATCTGATCAGCTTTACACACAGCGTCCGTATCGCAATTCTCGAGGTTATTCACTTCGGGGAAGAATGGATTAATGGTCATCCAATGGGGCTGTGCTGCATCTTCAAGTGGTGGTCGTATCGAATTTGCTGTAAAGCTCTAGCTTTGTAGATCTTTACTATTTTTACGTCTCCGATCATTTGTGTTTTGTAATTATACTTATTACAACTTCTTACAACACACACCTGGTCAGAACGGTTCATCGTACCTGTCTTGCGGTACAGGGGGGGCGGATATCCTGTAGGGGGGTCTGAATCCAGCTATTCCCCCAGTTCATCGATTGTTTACGTATTCCCACATATGATTCAGAAAAGAAAGGAAATGTTACATGTCACCTACGCAAAAGCATACGGTTGTGTGATATATCTGTTTAGCGTAATTCATCAGATATGGTAGGTCATCAGTTAATGGTGGAAAAACTCTCGATAACCAATCAGAGACAAGATATCCAAAATACATGGTGGGATTTTAAAAACAGCAGTTTATGGCACCCTGCGGTGACGCATTTATTGGAAACCAAATTAGAAAGAAAGCATGAGGCCCTACAAATATGGTGAAGCGCTACAAACTCTGGACTGAAGAAGACTTGAGGGAGGTGCCCGATGCACATGCGTCCGGGGTCTGAATCCCCCGAATCCTTGAAAACAGCAGCATCCCTGAGACCACGCTGCGTCGAAAGATCCGAATGTAGGCGGATGATATCTCGGAGAAGAGACCGGGCCCAGCGCCAATCCTCGGCAAAGCTGGTGATGACGACATTTGCGCGTGGGCATTGGACATGCAGCGGGATGGCTACCCTGTGACACGGGACATGCTAATTTCTAAGGGCAAGGAAGTTTACAGGGCAATGTTTGGAAGCACCCGCGGGCCCGGAACCGTTGGGCGTGACTGGTGCGGTCGTTTTCTAGAACGCTATCCTATTCTTCAAGAAACGCACACCATGTCAAGCGCGTACGAAACGAGATTTCATTACTTGCTGTGATTGCATTCTTCTGGCGCTGCGCCCGTGTCGTCATTCTCTATGGTCTGGGACCCGATCGTATCCTTAAGATGGACGAGACCGGGTTTATCCGG
>MIQA02001249.1:0-13817 GCA_001887855.2 Sclerospora graminicola | reverse complement strand
ATTGTGCTTCTGCTCACATCGAGTGCCACTTTGGACGCTTTGGCCATCAAAGAGATTTTTTTCCACATCAGTTGACAATGACAAGTCTCTTGTGCACTTTTGGTTTCAAGCTGTGCGTATTGTTTGACACCCCAATTTAGTGACAGAAATTAAACCATTTTATTTTTGTGGCGACCAAACACACGTGCTGTACGTTTGCCAATGTTAAATAGATCAAGTTAACAGTCCCGATTTTGTCAAGCAGACCCCCTAACGTGAACAAGTTAGGTGGATCCGGACTACCCCGAGAATAGTACACGAGTACTAAAGCTAAACTGATGAACCCATTGGGCACTAGCCCGGCAGTAGATAGAAAACCCCCGGATAAGGAACCGGGGGAAGCAACGGAACCGTCCACCATACCGGGCGAACAATCGACCAAGGAAGATGAGATAGTCCCTGAATCGCAACTAAGCGAGGAGATGACGAGTGGAGAAGTAAGTGATCAGGATAGCCCCATGGATGCTTCTGACAATCTAGAGGAGCCAATTAAAGAGGAGGCTGGAGGCAGTGTCACGACGATGGTAGTAGTGGAAGACACTAACACGATTCAGGAGGGACCTCCTTTCATGGAAAGTAAGGAAAAGGACAAGGAAGCAGTCGACAAGCCGGCACACCCACCCACCGATCAAAAGGAAAAGGAAGCTAGACGACCCAACACTCCTGAAGAGTTAGCGGAGGCTCTACGCCAGGTGTTGTCGGACGCGGCTCAAAGGAAACCTCGACAACAAACTTGGTTGGACCTTACCCAGGAGCTCTTTAAGGCGGTATACAGGCAACCAAAAACAAGTAACCGGAATAACGCAAAAAAAAAACAGATAAGTTGCCAATATTATCAAGAGTAGAAAAAGAAAGACTGATAGATCTATTCGAGCTGCTTGTAGTGATCCTCAAGCTAAACTGGATCGTGTGGAAGCAGAAAGCCATAGACGCATGCTACTTAGCCAGGAAATCTAACCAAACGTTAGAAACTATGCTTGCAAAAACGATCGGGAACTGTCAGGTGGAAGTGGCAGTAAAAGGACAGAATGTGCTTCAAGGATGGTTATCAAAAGTTACAGGGGAGGTCACGGTGCCACGGGTGGCAAGATCGGGCCAAGGAGATTTTAAATTCAATCCAGCAATTTACTCACAAGACCAAGCACAAACTTTACTACAAGTCTGTAGAAAGGAGTGGCAGGGGCGAAAAGGAAAAAAACTTCCGCGATGGGAGTGCAGAAGAGTGGCAGATAGTTCAAGGATTAGCAGAAGGAACGATCCTTTCGCGGACACTCCCTCAGTTCTTGCGTCAGATCATGACGTCGGACGACAGGCTCCGGCTCCTAACAACGATAAGAGTGCAAGTAGAGGGCTGTCTAACAATGGATTTGACAGGGGAAGGAAGGATCAAGAAGGCGTTTCAAAGCACGAAGAGCATCCAGGAAAGCATTGCCATGGCGGCAACGGCACGGGGAGTGGACAACAAACGTTTATGGGAAATGTTAGCAGACGTAAAGGCGATCAGATATTCGCCATCCCAGCATTGTTTGAACTTCGCCTTTCTGACGAGAGCTGTAGCTAAGAGACATGCAGATGTACAAGTACCTTACCACAAATCTGTCCACAGGCTGCGGAATGTGCACGTTCAGGAACCTAAGGACAAACCGGTGTGGGAGCGACAGGATCATGGAGTAAGTAATGGAGGAGGGTTCAACTCGGATTACGTCATCACATTGAATTCTTTTTCGAAGAACTGGACCAAGGAGGCCCGTTATCAGCGACGTCGCTTGATTGGAACATAGTGGTTGAAGCAGGCGGCTGCCCGAAAGCATTGGGAGAGGTACGTCGAATAGTATGGTGCGGTACGACATTAACTTTGGAGCACCCAGGTTCGCGAGGAAACAAGCACTGTCTGCGATGCGGAGAACCCGGCCATCAAATCCGCGGATGCACCGTAACGCAACACAAATTGATAACGGAGAATTGTATTGTGGTCACGGTGGAGAAAGTGGAAGCAATAGCTGTGCCGGAGCCGACGTTTACGAGCATAGACGCGCTTCGGAAGGAGGTGAGGTCGAACTGCCTGGCGTACGACAAAAAAAGGGGTAAGAGGTTCAGCAAAGACGAGCAGCAGGAAACCGGCCAGAAGAAGCCAGGGGATACTCTGCAGAAAGAGGGGAGCACCCCCAGAGGGCGAGAGGTGGTAAGCCAACCAGCTAAAAAGGAAAGTGCGAGAGAGCAAGAAGGAGAAGGATCAGTAGGAGAGGACACGAATGACTGGACCACAGTCGTAAGGGCATCAAAAGGCCAACCAGGGCGAAAAGCAGGGACGACTATAGGCGTACATGTGAACAACAATCTGAGTCATGGACAGAAAAAGGACAAAGAAAAAGAGTTAAAAGAGGTAAGTCAGGAAGCAGGTAACGGAAGGAGTAACAAGCAACAAGGTAAAGAGGCCGGGGCCAAGGGCGAGTTTCACACTAACACAGCAAAAGGCGAACAACCAGAGGAAGAACCATCTAAAACCGAAGACAAACTCCAACACGGACAGGTAAAGGGTTCGGAGAGGACAAAACAGGTCAAACCAACACCGAAGGACCGACAACGTGAAAACACTAACTTGCTTGTCGTGGAGGCGCAAACCAAGAGGCGATTGGCGGAAATTAATGAGACCATACAATAACGGGAAGGGTCCGTTGACCTGTTCCCTTGGGAGCAATATCAGACACCGCCTGAGACGGAGCTCCACTTTATGGATGTATTGATCGCGATGGGATTACAGAGCGTTCCAACACCACCGACCGGAAACTGTCAAGTGTACGGCATAATACAAGCGTTCTATAACTCGGCGATGGTGCACTGGCCGGAATTACTAGAACAAGCTGCAACGGTGTTAAAGAAGGGATGTACAGCACGAGGACTAATGGATTTTGCACAAAAATTTCCAGCAGGTATAAGAAAGCAGACGCTACGTAGTCTCGGGCGTGGGTATGACCGCATTTCAGCCAAACAATCTGAGATTGCGTTCAAGGAATATCTGGAAGAGTTCGCTAACAGCCCTTCCGGACTTGAAGATACGGTAAGTAAAACGGCGTGGGGCAGTAATGACACACTGTCGTGTATAGGGACCCTTCTTCAGCGGGAAATAATCGTGCTCAGCAAAGATCCAGCAAACGAAAAAGCCGGGGCGATTCATTATATTCCGGAAACAAGAATGCACCAGCGCAAACAATATGCTACTTGTGGAGAATTCCCGATGTCTCTAAGTAGCTGCGTGCAACTAGTGAGAGAGAGGAAAGAGGCGGCAACACGGGACGGCACCGGGTTACCATTGATGCTGCATTACGAGAATGAACACTACCATGCGTATATCCATGGCTGGAGAGGAAGTTCTTCTCAAAGTACAAACACGGAGGAGACGCAGGACATTGAAATGGGAGATGAAGAGCGAAAAGAGGACCACGGGACCACCGAGGCACAGGCACATCCATTCAAGGGATCAGGCAGCAGTGCCTCATCTAGAGAGGCAGAAGGCAATACACTCGCTATACACGAGAAAGGGGAGAGAAACAAACAAGCAGAAAACAGGGAGGTAAGGTATGTCTACCATGCCCAGATAGACCGGCTCTTAGGGATGAAGGGAGAGACAGCCAGGACACTGATTAAGTTTATAGGCGACACGGTGTCCTACTTACCGATAGAGGACCAAAGGCGATTGCTTCAAGTAGACCTGACGGACGAAGCGGAACGATTTTTCTTAGCGGAGACGTTAGCCACCGATCAACAGGTACTGCTAAATTGGTTTAATTTCACCAACAATATTTTGTTGTTAGAAGAAGGTCCAGAACAGAGAGAGGGAGGGGTCTATATATCCAGGCAAGAGTCAGAGTATACACCGACCACCAGAACTCCGACTCGGACCCTGGCTTTAACTCAGAGAGGCGAATCAGCTGCTGGAGGAGATGACGGCCGAATAGAGGATGCAGAGATGAAACGACCCCTGAAGAAGCGGACTATTACGGAATCCTATGCAACGGAAGTAGGTAAGCATCAAGTTACCAGAGAATTGGTTGATGATTTCATTGCGACTGATACCGCCGACACGACCATGGAAGAGGAGGAGGCGTCAAAAACATGGGCGCATCTATGGGATTCGATGGCGTCAGTGTGGGAGACCAAGTATTCAGTTGCATTCCCATTGGCGAATGCTTCGCCGACAACATGGATAAAGGCGGCAAAGACGGACGGGGCGGCGATCGTTCAATTACTAACGACTTTCAGCCGTCCTTTTGAACTTTTGGAGCGCTTAAATGACGATACACTTGTGGAGCTAACGAAACCGTGGTATCGTGAGTGCTGGGAACGATTAGTCAACGAAGGCCAACAGAGAAAGACAGAGGGCCTCAAGCCTGGAGACTTCATCCAATGGGCAGACCAAGTTGCAAGCGTAGAGGAGGAAACGCAGAAAGACACTATACGGCAGAGTGGACAAGCATGGCGTAGGCTACGTAAACACAAGTATGGAGGAGATCCGCTTTGGAAGCTATGCGATCCACACAAGAAGACTTCATTTATTAGGATTTCGATGTGCGCACATATCTATGGAGCGCAAATAGCAGCGCTGATTGGAGAAGACCTTCTTCCAGGAGACGATATGTGGGTGAAGTTACGAAGGCAAGCGGTCAGTACGCAACAATCACCGGGATTTAAAGTGTTGATACGCAGATTGCTTAAAGATGATAAGAAGATATGGAAGGAAATCGACTGTTTCCTCAAGTCCCAGAGCGTAGGGAACCATGATAGATCCGGACATGCACCGGCAGACATGGCTGGAGGCACGGTGGATCATCCATTAACACTCTACTAAGGGCAACGCACGGACCGAAGCTGAAATTCGTGAGCTAATGGCTACAATGGACGCGTACAGTACGGATAAGGTAACTGATGTATGGGAATGGAGTTCCCATCAACACACAACAGACCGGGACTCGAAGATCATATCAACTATCACTCAAAACGTGAGGGGATTTCCGGCGGTATCACGAGACAGGTGGTTGCAGGCGCGGAGAAACCTCCCGACTAATACGAGACCTGTGTGTATCCTCTTACAAGAGACACACATAACGTTACAAAGTGAGGCAGACAAGGTAGCGGACATGTGGGAGCGCATGTGGGGGTACCGCCACACTAGTCCCAGACTTTCCTTTTGGAGCATTAGTACTATGCGGAAAGGGGGGGTTGGGATCCTTACCTTTCCAGATGCGGTTGGGAGCATTCAGGAGTGGCACCAACCTTTTTGGACGGCACGAGAAATAGGAATTACATTCGAGGACTGGAAGATTCTCAATGTGTATGCACCATCAGATACACCGACTAACCGAGCGTTATTTTATTTAGGGCTGCACAAATGGAAACTTTCCGGAAAAAAAGGTAATCGTTGCGGGGGATTTTAATTGTGTCGAATCGCCTCTGCTCGACAGGAAAGGATAAACCCGAATGGCGGCTAGTTGGAGATTCGAGTGCCCCGAATTGTCCCGACTCGTGGAGACCTGTGACCTAATCGACGCATCAACAGCTCAATATTCCTATTGGGATCTGGACAACACACAAGTGGCACCTGAGTTCACGTTCTGGCGAGGAGACAGGGCCAGTAGAATTGACCGCTTTTATGTATCAGCGGAGAAATATGGGTGGATTCAAGAAGTAGTAGTTTCTCACCCGGCAGGTCCCACGGATCACGAGCAAGTGGAGCTATTATTTAACCAGCCACGGATCAGACACAGGAACAAAGCCACACCTCAGCGCGTCAAGTACCCTATCAAACGTTGGGGAAGCACCAACTTACAGAACGAGATAAGCGAAGAACAAGAGCAGAAGATGCACTTGGCCACAGTAACAGCTGGAACATGGGACATCTACATGCAGTCATGGGTTAAAGCTATTCAAACGGTGAGAAAACGAGAAGCCAGCGGCGACGAAGGAAGGCACGTATTCTCCAACAAAGCCTTTATGGCACATGCACTGACAGGACGCAGATGAGTCTAATTCTCCAGAATGAACTTATGCGGTCCACACGATGGAGAAGGGGGCTAAAATTACGACGGTCAGTTGACGGAGTGCGGTGGTTGTTTCGACGAACAGCTGTATGGGAACGGAATCAAAAGGTCTCTTCGATTATCGTGGACAATCTACCAGAATCAAGACGTGAGCTCAGTATTCCGATAAGTTCGCATTAGTGAGGCAGAGAATCCTTGGACGAAATCACCTAATGACGAGTACGGTACGTATGCGAGCTAACCTGAATAAATTCGTACAATTTTACAACGTAGCGAAAGTTTCGAACCACGACAACGCACTCCTGATGTTCCCAATCTTGGAGGAGGAAATAAACACGGCAATCAAGAAACTGGAACGCAGAAAAGCGGGAGGGCCAGACGGCCTTAACAACGACTTTTACAAGGACTTTCGTGACGACCTCATGGATGATTTACTACAAGTTTATAACGACATTATGCAAGGAGGCAAACCACCTCACTCGTTTAAAGAAGCAATTGTGATTCCTCTCAGGAAGAAAGGAGATTCTCATGACGCAATGGATTATAGGTCAATTTCGCTTCTCCAAACCAGTTATAAGATTCTGGCAAAAGTCTTAGCGACGAGGCTCCAGACTTTTCTTGGGAAATTGATCAGTGACTCACAACAAGGATTTGTTCGGGGGCGAAGGATGGACCGATCGGTGATAATGATGATGAATGCTTTAGCAGATGCACGGCCAGACACTGATTTAATGCCAGAGGACAGCCAAGGCGTGCTACTATTGGACTTCGCCAAGGCGTACGACACTATCGACCGGGATTTCCTGATGGAGGTTTTAACCAAATTTGGCTTCTCACCGGAATTTATATTCCTCATGAAACAATTACATGAGGGGACAACAGCACGATTTTTGGTGAACGGAACGTTATCGGAGCCGATTGACGTGAATTTAGGTATTCGGCAAGGCTGCCCGCTCGCCCCTCTTTTATTCATATTGGCAGTGGAACCATTGGGGTTGGCGATGACGCAACATACAGGACTTCAAGGATTAACGATTGCAAGGGGCGATGGTAGCAACTATGAACATAGATTCTCCTCCTTTGTAGATGATTCGACTATTTTTTTCCGACATGGGCATCAAGCCTTAGTGGCGATGGAGATCGTGAAGGAGTTTGGAATGTTATCAGGTTTGCAAGTACAACCCGCTAAATGTATGTATATCTTCCTGGAGAGTATACCAGTTTATACGGAGTGGTACGGTATACCGGTTTTACTACCGGGAGAAACAATCCGGTACCTCGGCTATCAAGTTGGAATTGGAGACACAGGGAGAAAAAATTGGGAGGACAGAATCCGCGCAATTCAACGGCGACTACTAACGGCGGCTCAGTGCGGAACGTCAGTCATAGAGCGGGTGACATTATTTAACGCGATAGCAATTCCGGCGATACTGTTCACAGCGAAAGTTTTCGCCCCGCCACATGACGTGCTTCAGCGATTAATCCACATGCAAAAACGGTTCATATGGAGACGCCAACTAAAGGAGGAACCGAGCAGACACAAGATGTCCCCGGCGTTGCTGTACACCCCCAAAGCCGTTGGAGGACTTAGGCTCATATCGATACCGATCGCTATACACACCTTACGGGTAAAAGAGGCGACTTTCTGGTAATTGGAGCTAAGGGACAAATACTCGCAAGCATGGCGAAATTGGGGAGGTTTATTTCATAATCAGAGTGGACGAAATGTACTAACCCCAGCGGATCGTCGTTTTGCCCCTTTGCGCAGAGATACCTGGTCTCCACAGCAACGAACTAAAGAACAGCTACGACACTTGATCGGTCCATATCGGAGAACAAGGGCGGAAATTCAAAGGTACGTAACTCGGTGGCTTCCTACCATTCTAACAGAGTGCGAATGCCAGGATCAACAGCCTAGTAAAGCGGTCAGATGTGGAGAGGAGATTACATTGGAAGTTCATTTACAAGAAATGGAATGGCATAATCAAATGCCGAAGCACATACAAGCATTCTGGGGCACGTACCAATGGGCAGATAATCCGTGGATACGAGAGCCGTCAGGGTTTGCGGTGCCAAGAATAAAGTACGACCGCATTCCGCAACTTAGTATTCAGGACCTGCGGATACAACGGACAAGTGAAACATCGTTCAAATGGATAGTTCAAGGGAAGGAGAATAAGGGGCACACAAGAGCTAAAGTGTTGCGATGGCTGGCGGTATTAGTGCTATGCTCGCCCAGAGTGGGCATTGGCGATGATATCGGACGACCGCCTCCAATTACAGTATGGAATCATGATGGAGTGCTAGCAAAAGTCAAGTGGGCTCCGGAAAATTCTCGGATAATTCAAGGAAGGTGTCCAGACACGGGACGCGGGCACAGGTATGAACAACAACAAGATGGACTTTACTGGTTAAATCTGGATTTACTGGACAAACGCGACGATCCCGAAAATATCAGAAGAGTGGTCTTCGAGGCCAATCCACTGTTACACGAGGTGCCATGGACAGTCACGGAGAACACGAAGAGCACGGCAGTCAGTTATCGGTTAAGGCGCTCCTTTAAGGTCTTATACCAACAGTACGTGGCGCTGCCGCTACGACGCATAGTGGATAAATGGACGATCAAGTGTGCAACGGATAAAGTCGCGTTCGATTGGCTAGAGCAATCACCAGAAGGACTTTGGAAGCATCAACATACGCTCACGGACTACCAAGCATGGATGATTTATCGTGCGGTCACAATGCAGCTCAACGTCTTCTATGATGGCTACGTTTCGGCGCGGAGATGTATACTAGATTCAGTGTGTACATCTCCGGGGAAAGGGGTATCACATATAATGTGGGGGTGCCGAAGAGCCCAGGATTTCTGGGCACGCTTACTCAGTCAATGGTTTGGCGAAAGATAAAGTTTACACAATGTGGAAAATTTTCAACGACAGTGCATGACACGTCACCCGCCGCCCATATCGTCACATTTGCTGCAACACTTAGAGCAACGGTTCGGGGAGCAGGCAGGGGAATGCGCAGCACATTTAAACCGCGTTTGGTGGGGGATTTGCTCCTTCGGTATCACAGCGCTCTGGCAGATGCGCAATGATAGAGTACACAAAGGGATCCGGAGATCCCGACCAGAGCAGACAGCTACAATGTGGAAAATGGCCATAGAACAGGTCAAGGCAACGGCAGAATTCGAGACCAAGGGACATAATACCCGGGTGAGGGGTATACAGATGAAAATATGCATCGAAGTGTTGACAGGCAACGGACGCAGACACCAACATGATCAGCGCAAGATAAACCAGTATCCGACAGCGGACTACTCAGCTAGATCAGATAGAAGTCTACAAAATATTTCAGCGATCGAACACACCCCTAATATAAAGTGCTTTACGGCACATAAATCGTTTTATCGTAGATGCTGTTTTATGTGTCACTATTCTAGAGGGGCGACAAGTTAAAGATTTATGTGGTGGAATACCCCAGCTTAGAGACAGAAATTAAACCATTTTATTTTTGTGGCGACCATACACACGTGTGGTACGTTTGCCGATGTTAAATCGATCAAATTAAAGATAATCATGATTTTCGTTAGTGCACGGGCGGTTCGAACACGGCCTAAATCTTTATTATATATTCTCTATACATGTACATGGAGTTTTTGAGGAGTGGGTTACTGCTTTCCGCGGTATTTCATTTGCAACTTCTGTTTTTTTCGGATGGCCACATTGATCGCGTTAATCCTGGTGCGTTCTGTCACATCCACCAAAGTTTGTATTGCACATTCCAGTGCGAGCTTTGTCTGTAGACCATCGATTTATTCCATCCCTGGTACTCGTAGCGTTTCAGTAGGGAGCTCCTGGAGGCTATCTTTGCTCGTTGTACTTTGGACGTGGACTCATCTACTTCACGGCATGGACTATTGACGGTGTGCCAATGCCAAACAGAAGTCCCACAAGAAGTTCACCAGCGAACAGATAGCTATCGCTGGATAAGTACTAAGTATATATGGTACTCTTTTCTGAAAAAGAACATTGCGTTGATAAAGGACACTATTGACCTGGACGCTCAAGTATCCATGAATTGCTTCTTGGAAGCTGGAATACCACAGCGTCATTTTTGATTGGACTTCTCTCCTCAAGGTGACGAGATTTCTGTCATATCAGCTTCCTTACGCTTTTTGTTGTAAGTTATCGTGCAAATTTTACGAATACTTGGCACGATGGTCTCAAACGGATCTGGACTTTCAAAATACATGTCGCCGTATTTCTCCTAAACAAACACGCCAACAATTAGAGACTAAAACTTACGATAGCAACGCAACACTTTTGCACAGACCTCATCAGCTGGGCGTCCATGGAGCCAAATCCTCCAAGCATGCAGCATCATTCGTGGTGCCTCATCCTCCTGTGAACCATAAGTGACATCACCAAGAATTGGAAATCCATGATGGGCAAGATGCAGCCGCAGTTGATGCCGCCGGCCGTTTAGCGGACGCAATAACACCTTCGTAACTGGCTGGCCGTTGTACTTTGCGTGCCCCAATACAAACGCAAGTGTCGTGGATTGTTTGGCTACGAGGTTATCTTCGGTACCTACATGCATACGGAAATCTCCAGTACACCGGTGGGGCTCAACAATCGGCGCATCAAAGACGTAAGCGACAGGCTCTTGAGTTTTTTTGTCACTATCTTCATGATCAAGACACGCGTATTTACGCTTGTGCGCCAATCGGACCTTTTCCTTTCTAAGGAACGCGCTGAACTCACTCAAGAAGCGCTGTTTATCTGCCTTAGCTTTTTCCGTGTATGCTTCCTTTTCGTCTGTCGTTAAGTCATGCCACGTCTTCCGTGTAAATGCTAATTCTGTTGGAGTTAACTTACGAATAGCATCTTGACCACCTTTACTTGTCTGGCTTTCGCGTAGGAGTTGAGCCTGCTCCATTGAAAATATATTAGGTCCATGACGAACGCCACGAGGGTATCCAGACGCCTTTTGGTGCGCCCGCGAGCCGCGCTGCTGGTTTCTCAATCTTTCTATTTCCTCCATGTCTTGAACAAGCAAGCCGAGCTTTGAAAACGTACAGGACTTTGCAGGCACCCCACAATTATCGACACTATTCGCTGGATTGAACGGTAGATGACCACGCACGATGGCTAGATACTCTTTCTGGACCTGCTTGTCTCGGAAAAGTCGACAGCCTGTGGCAGTGGCCCTACACAAAGACTTAAATCCTGCCTTTCAATTTTCCCCAAACATAAACTCACTCTTTAGTCGCTCCGACCACTAATACACCTGACGTTGCTTAGTAGAAAGATAAAAGCATATGAACCACCAGTCATCAATCATCATCAGTCTCATCTCGCTACTTTCTTCAACAAATCTTACCAAAATCCAATTGGTGGATCCACCGAAACTTCTTGACCTCTGGAAAGTCTCTTGTTAGCTGTACAAAGTATCATCGTTTTTGTCACACACACACTCCCTCCATCTAATTAGACCACTTAACGCACCGCTTTTTCTATCGTAACATCAAAGTTCCCGTCCATCCTTTCATCCGGTCCTTTATTTAGCACCACAAAGTGTTGATTTCTTGCTAGTATCCACAACTTCAACTGCTCTAACGCCTTCGGACCACCCCGTTCACTCTCTTGATTCCTGTAAGCTGATTCAAGCGTCTGATTGACTGACAAATGATGTTGATGCCGACGAACTTTCGTTGTTTCAATGCTTGAAGAGACGCAATTCTCACGAGTGGAAGGTGAGGAAGAAACCGTCATTAAGTCTAATAAACGTAAAGGGAAGCGCCACAAGTGGGGCAAATGCACGCACAAAATGTAACTATAACTGTAAATGTACTTGGTTTGGTTCATGTATTAATACATAAAAAATACTGTGTGGGTACTGTAGTTCGTCAGTGGAGCACAGGCACCTCATCTTTCTCGGACGCGAACTCCAGAGGCCAAGAAAAGCAAGCGAAGGATGATCTCGGGGCGACGGGGGTGGGGGCTACCCTCGAATGCTCGCCACAAGGAAAAGCTATTAAGGCGTGCGGACGAAGCGCACGAGATGGACAAGGCCGTTTGTGTCGAAAGTAAACCACTGAGATAACGTCACACTCCAGTACCACGTAAAGCAAGCGAGCCGGCCAGTGCACGAGAACTCCACAAAGGTACGTGAAATAACTAAAGCGAGAAATACCACTTTATCCAAACGGAAAATAGAAACGTAACAGGAAACAGTCGTAATATACCAATCCCCTTGTTCCAACTTCCAGTGTGTGTAATGTTAATGCGGGACCTAGAGCACTCGGGTCCGCAAGAAGGGTCACGTAAGCGCGTCTTAAACACATCGCCACCGGTAAGTCTTAATCAAGGTTTTAACCTATAAACCTCCCGTTAGACCAGATTTACAGCCACCGGCAAGTCTTATTACTGGTCGTTACCCCACGAGGTCTTAAATTTAGTGCTATAGGGCTTATTTTAAAACCGTGGTTTTAATCAACCATATTTGTGGCAGACATTTTTTTTTAGCGTATCGTACTCTTGCCGTAGCATGTCCTTTGCCTCTACCAGTTTTAGGTCACTGGAGGCCTCAATAATCCTGGTCATGCTGTCGATTCCAACAGACAAGACAGATAAGCTCCCATGAAGAACTTACCTGTCGCCCATCTTGCACAGATTATCACCAACAGCTGACAGAGATCATGGAACCGAAGAAGATGCTCCACTAGTTTTTTTGCTATCTCGCATCTATGCAGTTGTTGGCGTAACTGCACACTGTAGTCAAGGTAACTGCACACTGTAGTCAAGGTTATGCTTGACAAAAAGCAATCACGAAAGCGTTTTCCCATGTATCCATAGCCGTAGTTTTGGATCCATTTTGTTGGGTGGGCTTTTTGTAGGGCGTGGCAGATCGAGAAGCTTCGTAGCGTAACAGAAAGGTGGAAACGTCGTAAGCAGATCGCGGCGCCTCCATGTGGTCGCTACTGAGGGATCGAACACGCTTTGGCTAGACAAGTGTTTGTTTTTCTTCTCTGTTTATGGGACCAATGCGGCGGCAATTGACTAAAGCACTTGAACATGTCAGTCTTGTTCAAATCCTTTTTACTCGTTCGTACACACGTCAGCGCAAACAGGAGCGCGGTGCTGAATGCTCTGGGTGAGCTCTGATAAACACTTCCGCAGTTTTCCGAACGATCAGTCTCTTGTAATGAAGCTACAGTAGTTCTGAACAGTGCCAAGGAGGCTTCCTAAATAATCAAGAGCAACATAGACGACAAAAATTGACACTATAAAGTAAAGCAAGATTCAACTCTGATTGTGCAGCAAGACGCACATGTGATTATAGCTAACAAGACTCGAGAAAACTACAGGCAGAATTGGTCTAATATACCAGCGAAAATGAAGAGTCGTCCAATGGATTCCAGTTGCTTCAATCCACAGAAGAATGCAGCGGTAGTCGACATAAACATTACTCTATTTTTCTTCTTTTGGGTAGCTTCCCATTCAAATCGTCACTGACGAACTCGCGTTGGTTTACCCTTCAGACGCTTTTGAACACGTGTATTATTTGAGTTTTTTAATTACAGGTGTAAGCTAAAAGGATTGGCAGATATTTTAAATAAAACTGACGTTAAACCTTGCCGGTGGAACAAATTCGTTCACACAGGTTTAACGATCAGCCACGGGGTCTTAACTCGTCAATTAAAACCTGACGTTAAGACTTACCGGTGGCGATGCTCTA